>JAOXOE010028922.1:0-15299 GCA_028565055.1 Phoeniculus purpureus
TCTCACCAGAGTGGAGTAGAGGGGGAGAATCACCTCCCTCGACCTGCTGGCCACACTTCTCCTGATGCAGCCCAGGACCCAGTTTGCCCTCTGGGCCGCAAGGTTGCTGTCTTCTACACAAAAGAAACAAATACTTACTCTAGGGCATCAAAACAAGGCTGAAACAGCCCTCAGCAAGGCACTAGAGTAATTCCTTTTAGACCCAGAAAACACATGGACTCTACCAGGTGGGAGAATATTTAGGATTTTGATCAAAGATCCTCAAGGATGCAAGACTTTCCCAATTTGTTTGTGAGTGTCCTATAAGGTGCCTTGAATTAGATGTTTACCTTCACATAAAGAGTGCTTTGACTGCTGGTGTGGAAACATGTTCTGTAGTCTGGTGCAAAACACAGGTCAGTATTTACTAAAGAATGAGGAAAACCAGCAGTCTTCTCCTGGAGCCACACAAGGCTCACAAGAAATGCTGATGGAAGCAATTCCATAGCTCTGCTTAGATATACACTGGCAACTGCAAAAAAACCCAAACCCATCCAAAAAACCCCAACAAACTAATAAAACCCCACAAACTATTTTAGCTTTACAGTGGCATGTAGAATTTACTCTAATGGAAGGTTTCCTTGGCAGTGCCCAGGGTGCCTGGAAGGAAGCATTCACGAAAGGCATCTTCAGCCAGAGGTCTGGCTGTAGGGGGCTGTAACGTTCAGATGAACTATACAGACATTTGTAGGAGACACAGAAAATAATTATATAAATAAACCCAGCCTTACACATACTGTGCAGCCCCTTTTTAGTGACCTCTGATAAGGAATTTCTGGTACTAACTTGATAAAGGAAGAGGAGGATGAAGCGTACTGAAAGTGAATGAAAAGGGGAGTAACGTGCAATGTGGTGCTGAATACAGAACAGCCCGACCAATGTCGTTAAAACAACATCCTCTGACAGAGATAGCAAAATGGATTTGGAGGCAAGTAAAATACTTCATTGCATATGCAGAGAAATATCTCCAGACCAAGTCACAGGGAAAAACTGTGCACGAGTTAAGGAGCTAGTTAAGGGAAGGTTACAACGGACTGTATTAAAATTTGGAATAACAGAAGTCGCAGGGCGGATTCCTCAGCAACCAGTGCCATGTATCAGCAAGTAGTTGTGTGCATTACGCTCCCTGAAGAGGACGGGCTCATGCCACAGAGGTATGAGATGGCCTGTGAACTGTTTAGTTGAAATAAGATGCCTTTTCATCACACAAAGTGCAGACACACACTTAGGGATCATGACAACAATTTCTGGGGACTCATCACTTTGAGCATCTCAAGTTGGAAGGGACCCAAAAGGATCAAGTCCAACATACCACTCCTTACCGGGCTACCTAAAATTAAGCTCTACGTCTAAGAGCATCATCTAGATGTGCCTTGAACTCTGACAGGCTTGGTGCTGTGACCACTGCCCTGGGGAGTCTGTTCCAGTTACAGGCCACCCTTCTCAGAGAGCAGCCTCTTCACAACGACCAGTCTGAACCTCCCCTACTATTGCTGGTCATCAGAGAGAGACGATCGGCATCTCCTCCTCCACCGCTTCCCTCGATGGAGTTGTAGACTGCCTCATACTTCTCCAAGCTGAACAAACCAAATGACCTCAGCTGCTTCTCAAGTCCTGCTTTTCACCATCTTGACTGCCCTCCTCTGGGCACGCTAATATTCTGATGTCCTTGTACTGAAGTGCCCAAACCTGCACACAAGTACTCCAGGTGGGACGACGCCGGTGCGGTGTAAAACCATTGCACCCCTCAGCCAGCCAGCCATGCTGTGCTATTTTGCAGCCCATTTTGCTGCCAGGGGCCCCAGCTGACTTACCTTCAACTTGCCATCAACCCGAACTCCCAGATCTCTTCTCCCAGGGCTGCTCTCCAGAACCCCGTCCCCAGTTAGTACATGTAACCAGGACTACCCCATCCTCAGGGGAGAATCCAGCACTTGCTCTCACTGAATACCATACAGCCAGTAACTGTAGCCTACCTAGAACTCTCTGTAAGTCCATCCTCAGAACCTGCATCTGCTTCTAGTTCAATGTACCTGTGATTCCAGCAAGAGTTCCTTTATGAGAGCATTAAAGACCATTGGCCCTAAAACTGAGCCCTGGGGCACACCACTAGTGAGTGGCCACCTGACTGATGAACTCCCAGTTTCAGTAAACTGAAACCCTGTGACCCTGACCCATTAGCCAATTGCTCACCCAATGTATGAGGAACTTGTCTAGCTGTGTGTTGGACAGCTTGTTCAGAAGAACGCTGCAAGAGACGGCATCAAAAGCTGTGCTGAAACCCCAGACCACTGCATGTGCTGGCTGACCTAAGGGAGCGACCCCATCATAAAAGGAAACGTGTTGTGTGCTTTGGTCAGCCGTGGAACGACAGGTGAACCGAACCAAGCTGTAGGCCAGCAGCAAACAATGCTCAGGAAGAACCACGTGTGCTTTGCTTATGTGTGTTACTACTCTGAGCACCATTTCTCCCTAGATTTGACGGGGTCTGGGGACAAGTGGACATTTCAGCTGATTGAGTACACGCTTAATGAGCGCGGAAGCACAGTGACGCCAGTTAACTAAAGAAAAACTAAATCATATAATCAGAGACTTACAGCAGATGTAAATCAAGACAGTGCATTACTTCAGACAAAGAGGAGGACACGCACCAGACTTTGTCTTCATCCTCTAGCCAAGGTCAAAAAAGGCTGGAAGCAAAGTGGAAACTCTGCTTCTATCTCCACGTTTGGAACAAGCCGAATCCTACAGCTGTTTTGCAGAAACGCTTCAACAGGCGACTTCTCCTGTACCAGAATATAGCTGACTGCAGTACATTTTTGTCCTGGCCAATACACAGTTTTCTGTACAGTCTAGGGCTGTATTAATTTGCTTATTACAGTGGTTCCACTGACAATAGACAGAGGGGAGTGACTTTGATTATCGTTTGGAGTTCCTTGGGTCTGCAAGACACTACATACAAAATGAAATATCAAAGAAGATTTAATTAAAACTCTTTTCCCTTCCACACTATCAGCAAGCCAGAACCGATTAAAAACCTGACAAATTCATGAAAAAAGCAAAGAGTCGGCACTGGTGACCCTACGTTTAATTAAAAGAATGAGAAAGTGCATGTATTTGTTTGCTTTAAAAACTTTAGATAATGGGCATAAAAAACAGGGGAAAGCTTTCACAGCTTCTAACGCTTATTTCAACCCCCAAATGGGACTACGACAGGCAGCCTGGCACAAGACTTAGGTTGTGCTATGCGGGTTTTTTTGAACACAGCTTTTAAATACATTAGTGAAAGAATCCTGAACTGCTGAAAGCAGAGGATAAACCTGTTACACAAGGAAGATGGAAAATACTGCATCACAAAAAAATGAACACAACGCTTTAGAATCAAAGGGTTTGAAGTCTCTGTTTTGGAAGAAGACGTGGTTGAGGTATTTGTAATCAGTTTTGTAAAAATACACTCAGACTTACACTTCCCTGCCAGTAATGACACAGAAGTTTTCTGTTTCCTACAGCAGACTTTTCACAAGTCATGTTGCCTTTCAGTAGTTTTTCAGTAAGACACAGGGACTTCTACAGGTACGGGTCTTCAGGTTTTGGTGCAAATACTGTCACTTTGTTAGCAACAGCCTTTCTGTTCTAGTCTTCAAAGAGACTTATCTTCAGGTTAACACACACCTGGGATTCACAGACAATGTTTGAAGGAGATCCGTGTGCTCTAGGCAGGCACTTACGACCTCTCAACTGATTTGTGGGGTCAGTGTCTTGATGATAGATCGAATCACCTACAAGGAAGACAGCAGCAATCAAGGTTGTGTCATTTGCCTGTCAAGTAACATACCCCGGTATAAAGATCAAAAAAAGTCATGGAAAGCAAAAAAGAGCTTCAGAGGAATGCTGAGTATTAATAAAAAGGAGCTTTTCTCACACTTGCTTCG
The DNA here is from genome assembly GCA_028565055.1 of Phoeniculus purpureus. NCBI lineage: Eukaryota > Metazoa > Chordata > Aves > Bucerotiformes > Phoeniculidae > Phoeniculus > Phoeniculus purpureus. Next base: position 3,972 of record JAOXOE010028922.1, read on the forward strand.
TTTAAACAAATGTTAATCTAAACAATTTTTACAAGAGACTCCCCAAGCCTGGTAGGCTAAGAGAGCTAGACACGACTTACTTAGCGTAACACCACTTGTTCTCTCCAGCTTCTTCAGCATTTCAGAAAAAAAACCCTATATAACCCAAAACCAATAAAAAAAAACCCCCACCAACAGCAAAGAACACCCAACAAAAATACCCCCAATAAACACCACAGGTTTTCTGTAGAACAAAGTGTCCATTACTTCACGTGTCCCCAGCCCTTCATTCCTTTCTAAAGGTGAAAGCAAAAAGGAGTCATTTTAACATGTGGGGTTTCTCTCTTCCAAAAACACAAGCATTCAGTGGTCACTGAATCAGGATGTGCTTGAACATTCTGTGTGTGAACAGGAGCAGAAGTGCAAATGGTGACAGCTCAACAAGGTTTGTCCAGAGCTGCTCAGGAGAGCAGCCTGATGTCTGCCCTACTTGACGATTGCTCAGCGAGAGAGGCCGAGCAGCTAGAACTGCCTAGGCGAAGCTGATCAGGAAAGGGCTGCTAGGACAGACCTAGAACACACCGCTTTGAATGGAGACAGCCACTGTCCGTTCCTGTGGAAGAAAGAAGGGATGCAGACCTTCTAGTAATAAAACTTCGTATTTAGAATGCACACAGAGGTAGCTGTGCAGCTGGGAAGACGTGCAGATGCTGAAAACCGATCATTCGTCTTGATCTACACTAGTTCTTTATCCCGGCCTTGGCAGAACTTTTGACGCTTGTTACATTCCCAGAAGCAAGCTAGAAAAAACAATTTCACAGAAGAACTGTTGATACTTAGACAATAAAAACTATTTAGAAAGTCTATTTGATATTTATCAGAGTTTCACCTCAAACTGAACATACGTGCAGAAACCATTACATTCATTCAGGAGCGGTGAAGTAGTGGCACAGAAAAAGATGTGAAAGATGCAGGTATAATGGAGACAGCCGTGCACAAGGGTCGTAAGACAGGTGCAAGCCCCTGCACAGCTGCTGCTCTGCAGCAGCCATTTAAGGCAGGCCAGTACCGAGTTGCAAGGTGAGCAAGGAAAAATCAAATGCATAAACAAAATATGGAGAAAGATTAGGGTAACAGCAAGAGATTCGGCAGTTATAGTCACTGTGAACTGACCACGAGTCAACAATGTGGTGATCTTGGAAAAAATACCCTAATGTTCGTGTACAAACAAGTGCATTAGTGGTCACCCATGTGAACGTAGCTGCCTGCTCTGGTCCTGCTACAAGCTGAGTAGTATGCCCAGCTTTGAGCACTGTACTTCTAGAGAAGTGTGACCAGTTGGACAGAGGGACCACAGTGATGGGTCAAGAAACCACAGCCTACAGAGATTAAACAAAAACCCGACAAAACTGTGCTGTGATCACTTATTTCAGGGAAAATAGGGTTACACTTACACCTTTCAGTATAGGAAAGCACAGGAGGAAAGGCAGTTAGCCTTTTTCCACATCTGCTTGGACAGAAGATCCAAAGAGCTTAATTTCCAAAAGCTGGACTTCAGGAAAGACTAACCATCTGGTAAGCAGAGCGAGCCTAGACCGTCCAGGAAGGGTGGGAATCCTTCACCACCGACTCTCTTCCACAGTCACTCAGACCTGTATCAAAAACAATAGTGCTACAGCCAAAGTTGCCTTTTGCCAAGGAACTGGATGAGACAATCTCTTAGATCTCCTTCAAAAAGTAAAGAGAGGCATTTTGATTCACACGCTGTGCATGGAAAGAAACACGGCTCATGGAGACCACTAGAGACGGATTCGGTGGTTCTATTTCAGCAAACTGATGAGATAAATCCCTTTGACACAGAGCAGCTGAAAGTTCTGTACCCTTCTGCAGCTCTCCTCCAAGCTGTCAATGTCACGACTGTCGACAAGATTGCAATCACAGTATTATTGAGGCTGGAAAGACCTCTGAGATCACCAAGCCCAGCCTATGACCTAACACCACATCGGCTAGACCACGGCACTGAGTGCTACAACCAGTCTGTCCTTAAACATGTCCGGGGACGGGGACTCCACCACCACCCTGGGCAGTCCATTCCAATGTCTGATCACCCTCTCGGTGAGGAAGGGCTTCCTAATATCCACCCTAACCCTCCTCTGGTGCAGCTCCTGGCCCTGCCCTCTCGTCCTGTTCCTAGTTGCCTGGGAGAAGAGCCTGACCCCCACCTGACTACAGCTTCCCTTCCGGTAGCTGTAGAGAGTGATGAGGTCCCCTCTGAGTCTCCTCTTCTTCAGGCTAAACAACCCCAGCTCCCTCAGGCTCATCAGCCTTTTCCTCTAGTCCCTTCACCAGCCTCGTTGTTCTCCTCTGAATCTGTTCCAGCACCTCAAGCTCTTTCTTGAAGTGAGAGGCCCAGAACTGCCCCCCCTCACCAGTGCCCAGTACAGGGGAGAGGGGGAATTACATCCCTAGTCCTGCTGGCCACACTATTCCTGAAACCAGCCAAGGTGCCAGTAGCCGTTTGTGCCACCTGGGCACACTGCTGACTCAAACTAGCCAGCCCAACTATTTTTCTATACACAGAGGAGACCATCTCGTGCACCTAGCTGTTCGCAGACTGTTTTCAGTGCACGCACAGATGAGCTGCTGCAGACACACACAGACACAGAGTGACGCCGCAGGTTTTGCCCAAAACCCAACATAAGCTCTCTGTGTTTCTCAGAACAGCAGGGATTATACGGGGCAGTACACACAGGCAACGCGCCCCGAAGTACACCTGCAGCAGGCTGACTACAGCCCAGAAACAATCCGAGTTGCCATCCAAGAAAAGCTAGGTACGTACTGAGCCTGTGCGACTGTTGATACGGAGTTCTTGCAGACCACAGAAGTACAAGATTACTGAGGGGTTTATTCCTGGTAAGAGAGAAAAGCCGTAATCTTAGCATCGTGTGCTCCGCTGTCGCAGACAGTATTTGCTGCTTTCCCTACACACGCTCCCAAAGCAGCACCACTACCTGAAGTAAAAATCCATCTGATAATGTACTTCAGCTGATGACCTCAGAACTCAAAAATCAACCTAACAGGCTCGTTTTTGACCTGAAGTGAAACCAAATTACCTGGTCATGAAAGGCAAATGATTCTAAAGGCAGTACCACCTGCCCCTTTCTTCCCGTATCACACCTACCAGGTCAAGTGCCTGCTACACCGCTCTGCAGACCCTGCCTGGAATCAGACTACATCAACACTGATGGCAAACCACCAAAAACAACCCGAATTAAATAATCCAGACATATTTGATGGGCCTGGAATTGAAAGGTCACTTCTGGACTTACACTCTTTGAAGTCTGTGGTAAGATTCAGAACACAAAGTTATTGCAGCAAGTGAGTAACTATAATTTAACAAGATGCAAAATCGAAACAGACCACGGTGTCAGTGAATGAACATCCACCGTACTCCTAACGCGGCTGCGGTAGCAAACGTGCCTCTGGTGAAGAAGACGACAGCTAAACTATGGAGACTAGCGGAGTTTCCACCAAAAGCAACAGTGAAACGAGGTGACAGATAACACACAGAGGCTACGATTTGACAAAGTCAAGGGATTAAATCACTGCCTCGATACATAGAAATTACTTCCCGCATTAGTCTGTTCGTCATGCACAAAACTAAGCATGCTCCATGGCACCCGTTAATGTAGTACACTGTCACTAAACATACTTCATTAAAAGATAATAACCCCTAGCAGTAAAAGAACAGAACAGATGAGCAGATGGATTCGGATATGTTTTGGCCTAAATTTCTTGATATTTCGACAGGATAAAGGCAAATATAAACAATGGAAGGGAGAGGGAAAAACTGGCCAGCCAGTGCATGTCATGAAGAAGCCCCATAGCAGGAAGACGGAAACACACAAACAACCTCTTTTCTCTCTTCAGGGCACCTGTTTGTCTTCTCCAACGTGTGTTGTTTCTGCTAAGCAGGTTTCCTGACGCTTACATAACTACAGAATAAAGGACGCTGCCTTAGAATAGTTTGATCAAAAGAAATCCATCATTAACCTAAAAATATAACACTGCATCTCTCAAGTGTTCTCTTTTACACCCGTTCTCTCTTGAACGTGCCTCTTGTTAGAAGTCATAGTTAAGAGAACACACTTCTATCTACAAGAGTCCACAGAAGGCAGAGGTTCTTCTTTCCAAGCCCTTCAAATCATTTTCACCAAGTACACTCTTCTCAAAGTCATGAAGTTCATAAATGACATCCATAAGTGACACATAACCTTGTGTCACTGTCCTCACGTTGGAAATGAGCTGCAGAAAGCTTTAGGAAGATTTGGCCAGCAGCTAGATTTCATATTCTGGAAGTTTTCATACATAGCTAGTGCATTTGAACTACGCCACAGCAAGCACTGCAGCCCCTGAGCCGGTTAGCGTTCTGATGTAAGAAACGTGCCTTGTGTATTGCAAGGGTCCTGCTGGCACGTACTGCCATGCAACTTTCAGCTAGGGCAGAATTCAGCCCGGGGCTCCACTCCGTAAGTCGCGTCAAAAACACTTCTCTCACTCATACCGCCCCTCAGTTACTTACACATTTTTCCAAGATAGGCAGGATGAGCTCAGTGCAACCCCACCTAAAACGTAACTTGTTCTCTGATGCCCACATCCCAGTGCAGTCCTTATCGAGCAGCATCTCCGCTCCGCGTAGGCGACACGAGACAAAGCTGTACTTAGTGCTGTGCACAGCGATGTAGTTTTCAAGCACTCCTTTGACGTACGCATTGCCACACTGCCCTTCCAGTGAAAATACTACGTAACGCCGAACCCAGAGTCTCACTCATTCTACAGAGTGTCACTAAAATATAGTCTCAAAGAAAACCAACAGTAATTGATAGAACAATTTACTGAGCATGGTTAAACGCTGACATTGACTCCAGGGTTACTTTTTCCACCTAGCGACGTCTAGTAATCTTTCCCCTTAACTTTTCTAACCTCTGTAAGCTTGATGCCTCCTCCTTAGAGTTTTACTTTGCCCAGAACGGGTTTGACTTTGTTGCTCTTCATGCCACAGTCTCCCTTGAGTAGGCAGGGGAATACAGAAGGCTAGTGCCTACACCCTTCTGCTCCCATCTATACACCCAAGGTCACCACACCTCAGCTGACAACTGTTGCAAGCAGTTCTTTCTTCCATCCCTCATCTGAGCATCTGTACCCAACTGCGATTGCTTCAAACTCTTTCCTGCAGTTGTCGTCCATTTTTTCACTCACACATTCTGATTAACAGCTAATACTATCGTGAGCTTAAATCCAATCTCAATAATAAAACAAACCTGAATGTGGTAATTTTCTCTTCAGTTTGTTGCTACGGGTGCTTCTCTTCTTAATCATCTTCTCCATACTCCTCACATTCATCTTACTTTTCCATAAGCTTTTCACATTTCCCCCCAGATTGAAACATTTAGGAGAATCCATTGCTTACTGTAGAGCAATGTCCTCTTGGTCCAGGTGAGCTGGGTTGAATAAGTCCATACAAGGAAGCCTATTTTGGCCCTCATTGTACTTGTCGCTGGTGTACAGCCTTGCAACCCCTTGAGCACAGAACTAAGGGCTGAAGGATGTCGTCACAAAAGGGAAGCAGGAGTTACACATGACGACAAACAGAAGCCTGGTGCCTAGCATCATGAGGATGGAGTACACAGGAAAGTGGTGTCTTACAAGCTAAAATTAGGGGCACCCCAAAAAAGGAGCCCAAATCCCTTCACTGGACACCTATAAAGATGCTGACACAGAAGCAGCTATTTTAGTGGGCAACATACTCTAACTGGGCTTCTGGACTTACAAACCACTTGCGCCTACAAGCTGGCTTTCTTTTGTAACCTCTAACTTGGGAACTGCAGCTACAGATGCTAAAGCAATGATTAAAGAGGCTTGGAGACTTTCCTTCAATCTGAAGCACAGGCTATGTGCTACCAGAATCTGACATGTTTTATTCCAGCAAGTGCCGTGAATTGCAGGTCATGCGGTTGGTTAAATTAGCTTAAAAAAGGTCAAAGAATTAACAATTCATTTAAAGACCAAAAAGGAAAATCAGTTAAAGACAAGAGAATTACAACTTCAAGTGGGGCCCTTTATGTATTTTGGCCTATCTACCTACCTATCATTTCCCTCTACATTGTGACAACCCGTAATTTCTTCTAGCAAAGCTATTATCAAACGACTTTCTGTCATGGCCTTACTCCTGTATCTCAGCTAACATCCTCCTGCTCATCATGGTGTCAAAATGCCTTTCAAAACCGGCAGAAGCACCACTCTTTCAGCACAAAACCAAAACAAGATCCTTATTTCTCACTCACTACTTACAGTCTGACTGCAAATATGTTTTGAAGACAATCAGTTTATTTCAACTTCTCTTCTAGCTTTCAGTACTACTGTGCCTCTCTTGACGGGAAATGATCTGTTACCTTTGATTTCTAAAGAAATTCACACAACACAACAAAACTTATTTACAAAACTTACAGCAGCTAGAATACAAAATTAACATTAGACTGATTTTAGTGCTAAAAACTGATGTCCCGTCTGATGTGCAATTAAAGAGCAAGCCACTCCAGTTGGGTGTGAAAGAGTTCAGAAATAACATTAACTCATGAGCCAGAGGGCAGTATTCACCTCTCATAACTTTCATTTCCTGAAGTTCAGAATCTAGTCTGGTCATTCAAGCTTCACCAGTTGATATAAAGAGGTGTGTTTCTTTTCTTTGCAAACGAAGCTCACGTTTCAAGTGCAAGTCCATTAAAGAAGTAGAAGGCACAGAGGGGCAGCGGTGAGGTACAAACGCACAATTCCTGTTTGCGTGCCAGCACAAACAAAACGTAACTATTTAAAGTCCTGGTCTGCCTACCAGAGGCAAAATATATTAAATGACACATTTCAGTAGACAGACCACGTTTAGTCTCCGTGCTGCAGAAGGCAGTAGCAGAGGTACGGGCTAATATGGATCAGGCTCCATACAGGATATGAAGAGAAATAGCAGAAAAACTACCAAACAACGTAAACGTACAATTTTGGAGAAAAGTCTTTCACGTTTAAATTGTCCATAATATGGTTATGAGAAACAAGCATCAACATCCCCCTCCTCTCGAACAGGAAAGCTGGAGCCCTGGATGTTGTTGCCTCTCAATGGCTTACCTTACTCATTGTTGCCTTAAGATGCATGAATATACCTTGACAAATGAAGAAAGCAGCAAAGGTAGTGAGCACCCTGCCTTCTGGTAAGGAGAGGACCACCAGCACACTGAGGGGTGTGATCTTCTCCCTTCACTTGACATCCAGTTTTGTGCCAGTGGTGACAAGGAAAACACGGATGAAGTGCAGGGAGTTCAGATGGTGACAAGGGAAGAAAACATGCTCTGCGAAAAGAAGCTCAGGAAACTAGGCCTGTTCAGCTTGAGAAGATAAACTTGGGGTGACCCAGCAGCAGTCTACTATGAGTTTATCTAGAACATGCAGACAAGCCCTTCACAGTGCTGTGTGTGAAAGCTGGAGAAAGATCAGGTATTAACCAAGCAAGAGAGGCCATGGCTACATTTGAGGAGGAGCATTTCCATAGTGCAGACAAACACTGAAGCAAGCTGCCCAGAGCGGCTCTGTCCCTGTAGGTTTTCAAGACACACTGGATAATGCCCTAAACAGCCTGGTCTGCCAGGTGACCCTGCTTTGACTAAGGATGTTTGAGACATCCAAGGTCCCTTCCAACCTGCATTACTCTGATAAAAGCTGTGGGACTGCATCAGCCTAGAAAAAACTGAGCTGAGGAAAAGCATTACAAATAAGACAAGTAATTACTCTGATATTACTTGATAGCACATGCATGTAACATTGCGGGATTGTCCCAGTACAGACACTCCTGCACAGCTGCTGCCTGGTACAGGTGCAATCGTCTCCCTCACAGCTACTGGCAATGCACAGTGATGGAAAAAGGCAATGCTTCAGGGAAGGGATGAGAGCAGCAGTTCTACAGGGCTAATCACAATTCCAGTCAAAACACTGCAGAGAGAGGTGGTTATATGGGCAATTCCAAAGGAGGTGTTTTGTAAGACAGAGAAATCAGGAGTGACAGTATGTTCTCTCAAGTTGTTAAGAGCAAATAGCTGACACATTTAAATCACAACAGCAAAAAAATCTTCATGTAGAGGGCATTCTTGAAAAGCACTGTGATGATAAAAATAGCAGGTGGTATTATCCTGGTACAGTTTGTCCTTTTTTAGGTTTTATGCCCTTTTGGTTTTTGGATGTAAGGAAAAGAGCTCTATCTGAAATGGTCCATAAAATGTAATTAAACTTTTGGAGTGAAAAAGAGCAGAAAATTCTAAATAGCTACATATTTTGATTTAAGAACAGTGATTTACTACTGCTTCAGTAGCTCTATTTTTGAAGGAGAAAAGGTATTAAGCACACTCTTTAGAAAGACAGAACGAAAAAGACACTACTTTTGCAAACTCAATGACACAACTACACCTACCACATCTATAGATCTCCCCTCTCTCTTCTCAAATCATCTATGCAACACTTACCCTATCAGAATGCTGCAAAAAATACTATGAAAGATGGGAAAAAGAAAGGTAACATCAGTTCACACAGAAAATGCATCATGTCATGGCAAGTATTCTCTCCTTAAGCAGTTCATGTCCCTTAAAATGTGATGCAAATTTCACACTAAATTCTACTTCAGTCAAAAGAGTTATGACAATTATTTGACCATGTTCAACTTCACAGACCACATGCTTTTAGTGCATGAGAAACATACAAGGCTTGAACAGGAGCAGAATGAAGTACATAGCTCCAGAAAAAGGTGACAGAAACTAAACTGAAGCAAAGCATGTTTCTTTTGCTACGAACAGTAACTATTAATGCTGCTTGTAACTACACAAAAATCATGTGACTAATGTATCAGAGAGTAAAGGGGATTCGAACTAGTAACAGAAAGCAAATGCCACAACATACCCCTGGAATTTATCATATCCCTATTTCACAACACCCTCATGACTGCACCTTCGTGTTTGTACCCACACTTCCAAGTTCAAAACGTAGATCAGGCAGGCAGGTAACCTCACTTCACTAAAGTTCCTCAAAAAAGCAAACACAACCACACAAACACAGGCAGAAAAGGCAAAAATCAAGGTTACGTTCAAGAGCCTTCTGCTGAAGTAAGTAGTCAGGTTACTACTAGGGGTCATGAAAACATATAGGTAATAGTCAGAGGAATGCTGGTTGGAAGTGATCTTTGAAGGTCACCTAGTCCAACCACCCCCTCAGAGCAAGGTGAAAGCCAGCGCCAGAAGACACTTTTTCCAGCAAAGAGTTTTTTCCAGCTCAGCCTAACAGTGGGTGGGAAAGACTGCAGGATGCCTGGTGTGAAAACAGGTCTGGGCTGTGCTCGCTGTTCTCCAGAGCTTTCCAGTCAACAATCAGCTAAGGAAAGCACAAACTGACATCATGATCCTTTCTTGAAGGACAAAAGCAGATGTTGCAGTTAAGTGAAGCATCTAAAGCTGTATTTCTGCTCTGAACTAAAAAAAACCAACCAGCAAAAAACTCCTTTCACACACATAAAGAACTCAACAAAAGAAAACAAGCAGATGACCTGACAGATACCCACAACATGACCAATTCTCTGTGACCAAGTGAAGCTTTGTTCAGTATTGCAGTGGCCCCAGAACTCATGAACAAGCCTAAAGAAACTTCCTTGCAAAGTCAAGGCACAGTCACTTGGGAAGCAAGAACCAAACAGGCTGCAAGAACCCAAGCGAATTAAGTATGACACACATTAAGTAGTTAATATTTGTCAGCAACAGAGTGTAGATTTTAAAACATGAGTGTAAAGTCCATCTTTAAGTGAAATCCTTGACAACCGAGTTTGAGACGGAGACATCTGTTCTGTTTAGCTTTTATTTACTGACAGCAGTAGAGTGCTGTAATACACCAAGGTAAAAAGACACATTAGTTTTCATGACTTTGACAGATACGATGGCGCGAGGGCAGAAGGTTAAGTGCTAGCTGAGGATATACACGCCTTACAGTCAGTGTACGTTTTTATGACTTTTCTCAGAGGGAGGGAAGAAGATGGAAATATGCCCACTTTTCATTCACACACACAAAATTTAAAGCCTCTCTTAATGGCCCATGTCACACAATGAACAGCTTTAATTGTCAAGAAATTGCTTTTCTAGCTTGACTGCCTGCTTAAACTAGAGTGTACAAAACAAGTCCTCTCTTCAGAGCTCTACATCATACAACAGAGATATTTATGGTTGTGTCTCCGTATGCTAAGCCCTGCGTAAGTTGCCACCTTGATATTTTCAAAGCACGGCAAAAATTACAGAACTAGCAAATTAAAAAGTCTTGGAGCAAAGAATGAGGAAGCTAATGGCTCGGAGTTAACATAGACACAGCTAAATGAACCTTAACTCACAAGCAAAAGGTTCACATGACTCTAAAACGGAAAAAGGTACAGAAAAGGCAAGAAACAAAAAATACACTGAAATACTTAGGATGATAAACAGAAGTAAAAAAGAATTAAGCACATTACAAGCAATGCAGGCAGAAAGATAAATGCTCTGAATCTTGGTGTTCCTGTCCATGACAGGTGAAACTAAGTGATCCCTTCCAACCTAAACCATTGTATGACAGGTACCAACTGTCACTGCTTCCCTTTGTTCTGTGATCCATTAACTTTTTCCCTCTACTTCAGGTACTTGCCACTGTAATAGATAAAAGGTATGCTACCAAATGGCTCATACGGATCATAATGTATGCGTAGCATAAACCACCGCTGCATCTGCCTGGGGAACACTCCAAGCACTGAATATCACGGCACCGTGAGGTGCTCACACCGCGGCCCACCGGCCACAAGCGTTTTTGGAGTTCTGGGTCACAGACCGCGCTCCGTGACTGGACTCTGACTGAGGCCACCGACCTTGCCGCAGGGCGGCTACCCCAGACACACCGCTGTGACCCCGCAGGCCCGCCGCCCCCCGGCACCCAGCTACGCAGTCGTGTGTCCGACGCCTGGCGGAGGTGGAGCCGCGCGCAGCTCCCCCTCACCACCGCAGATGCGCACGGAGGCCGCGGCCCACGGGCCCGCCTCAGCGCTCCGCCGGGGCCACCGCGCCGCTCCTTCCTGCCGCTGAGCCGGCGGCGCTCTTCCCACCGCCACCTGCGCCGAGAGGCCGCGGTCCGGCGGCTCCGCGACTCGTGCGTCACCGTGGGGAAACGGCGCACGCGGAAGGGCAGCTACCGCCCGGGCGGCGCGGGGCCAGGCCGCATCACGTGTCGGCAGGGGCGGGTCCGGCCTGGCCTCGC
>JAOXOE010028923.1:0-15299 GCA_028565055.1 Phoeniculus purpureus
CATAGGGCTTGTGCTCAAGGCCTCTCACCAGCCTCGTTGCCCTTCTCTGGACACGTTCAAGCACCTCAATGTCCTTCCTAAATTGAGGGCCCCGAACTGGGCCTCCTTTCTCCTGCACTGCTCTCCGACAGGTCAGTCCCCAGACTATAGTGGTACCTGGGGTTGTTCTTGCCCAGATGCAAGACCCTGCACTTACCCTTGTTATACCTCATTACATTTCTCCCCTCCCAGCTCTCCAGCCTGTCCAGATCTTGCTGAATGGCAGCACAGTCTGCTGGAGTGTTGGTGACACCACCCAGCTTTGTGTCATGAGCAAGCTTGCTGACAGTGCACCCTAAACCCTCATCCAAGTCATTAATGAATAGATTGAATACGACTGGTCTCAGTACCGACTCCTGAGGGACTCCACTAGATACAGTCCTCCAACTAGACTCTTTCCCATTGACCACTACTCTCTGTCTTTTATCCTGCAGCAAGTTCACCATCCACATCACTACCTGATCACCTAGACTCAGTTCATACAGTTGGCCTTGACCTGTGAATCCCTCCTGTCTGTATCTCTCAGTAAGTCATATTTTTTCAGACACAAATGATCCAAGCACTCTTACAGAAATCGTTCCACACCCATGAACACTCTTGTTGCCCTTCTATGCACCTTTTCCAGCTGCATTAGCATAATTTTGGATATGTGAATGTTAGATATACAGTTTTTAAGAGAAATGTATATGGTATTTTGTGTTTTGTTCTCAAGTCAAAGTCACTTGACTAATGTCACTTGACTTTTACTCCTACTTTTAAGCAGCATTTTTCATTACTCTAGATATTATAACACCAACTTCCCACAGCCTATGAAAGCTCAGAACCCATCCATTTATATTTTATACTGAATTTATTTTCCCTGAGTGTATTATTTTATGTTGACCCATTTTGAGTTGGATCGTTCATTGTATTATTTTACAGCTCAGTGTCCTTTCGCAAGGCTTTACAGCAACTGTTCATGTCTAATACGTGATTTGTTTAACAGCATTTGCAAACCCTCATACCTTACTGAATATGCTCTGGTTTAGGGCTGTTATTTGTAGGATAAACACCATGGGTCTCAGTGCAGCTCCCTGCACTGCTGACCCTGTGCTGCAAGAGCTGGCCATATATTTCAGTCTTGTATTTTCTCTTCTTGAGGCAGATGACTTACCTATGCAAGAACAGCCTTCTTACTCTTTGCTCCTTGTTTCCTTAGATGCTGAGGGGCTTTGTGAAGAACCTTTGAAAATCTAAGCAGAATTCTGTGAGCGATAACCTTTGTTCTTGTGCTTTTGTTGATTCTTTTAAGTCACTTGTATTTTTACGAGAGTTTGCACATTACTATTATCATTACATCTACCTCAGCCTTTGAAGCACGCATAGAATTCTTCAGTAACCATCAATCTCTGATTCGCATTTTCTTATTGGTTTTGTTCATATATACCATACATCGTGATAAGTTAAATTTTAGATGGATACTCTGAATAATCTCACACAATCTAAGATTCTGGTTTACCTGGTTCCTTATCCAAATAGTTTTCTTACGTGATTTTCCCTAGCCATCATTGGCTTTATGGGCTACTGCAGGCTTACTCCTTTCAATACATTTGAAAAAATAGAAGATCTATTATCTTTTTTCAAGAATTTGTTTGTAAGTTTTCTTTCAGCCTCGTGCTTGTCACGTCTTTATTCAGTTTCCACTGGTGGTCAGATCGATATAAATTTCAGCACTATTCTAATGCAAGACATGTGGTAGGCCACCAACTATATTTTTCCATGTTTAATCTTTCCTTTTAAATTTTCATGTGTAGAATTATTATAGATTTTAATGCAGAGACGTTGACTGTGAAGCGGTTTATGAGTCTGGTCTACTGTATTTTGCATATATTTTCCAAGTTTTCAAAACCATGAATGCACATTTTTGTGTAAGAGTTGACAGGTAAAGAGCAAATAATTGGCATCTTCACCCAGATAATTCAGCTTTATTATGTTCATCTCTTCCAGTACTGTATGTTTAAGAGTTCCATTATCGATGTTCATGGAAGGAATAAAGAACATTGAAAGCATAGGCTGATTCTTCCTCTGGCCAAGGACCCTCCATCACCCCGTCTTTAATAGTCTCCAGAGTCCTTGCTCCCCGGCAAATTTGTTCAATGCCTCTTGGAGTTGGGCTATATATTTGAGCTTCACAATATATCAAGGTAATTAGCTGCCTGATTTATTTACTTACCCTGTTAAAAGTACCTTTTGAAGGTCTGCAAGGACAGCTAGTAATTTTATTTTTATCACCTTCTGTTGTGTTCTGGGGGACAGGAAATAAACTCTTCTGTTTCAGTATGTTGTTCCTCAAAAAAAAAAGCAGCAGATTGTTGACTAACGTGCATAAAATTGTTGTCTTTTGATTAAATTACCCACAACAATCGTGATAAAGGGACTACAAGCAAATTTATGGTTGGGTTTTGTTTTTAATTCTACTGATGTGTATTCACTTCCCTACCTTTTAGAAAGCAGCTTAGAAGAACTTTGTCTTTAACTGAAAGAGAAGGAAAACTTACCTGACAAATTCTGTTATGGAAGAAACTGTTGTAACCAGCTGCTGGGATCATTACAAACCAAAGTGCATCCACCAGCTGTGAATATTTTAAGTATCCTAAAGAATTTTAGGTTTTGAGCACATTTCTTATTTTCATTTCCTTTAGTCCTTTAACATATTTGAAGATACCACAATAAATAATGTCCAAATTATCTAGACCTTCCCTTAATTAAGTTATGTACATGTAATAAATTCTATAGGAAAAAGGAATTTTAAACCCTAGGATCACTTTTTTTGATGTAAAATTTATGGCTGTGTGCAACATTCGTTTGCCATAGTGATGAAATTTTTGATGTTTGACAGTTTTGGAGTATAATTCTCCCTTAGTAAATACTTTGGAACATTTACAATTTGCTGTATTCTGATAACAATTCTAACAAAGCAAAGGACTGCACTTAAAATTGGCTGAATTACCATCAAGAAAGATTTGTCTGATAAATGCAGCTCATAAGCTTCTCTCAAACAGTCCTTTGAAACTTACAGTTGACACAAAGACCTAAATACTGATTCTGGGAAAGTTTATTTGTAAAAGCTTTATTACTTGCAGCCTGAGTTAACTTCTTTGATTTTCCTTTAAACTCAAAAAATAAAATAGTCTAAGCTTCATTCTTGGCCCTCAGGCACCAAATGTCTGTAATATATGTCCTCACTGCTAAACTCTCTTCCTCTGCTAGACAGAGCACCTTTATACGTGCTCTCTTGGGAGCAGCCTTGTTCCCAGCACTATATGGGAGGACAATAGCTGGCACAAGCCAAGACCATGCCCTGTGGCCATGTTCACCAGTACTCAGTACCACCTACTGGTGCTTGAACCTGGAGTTCTGTCCTGATTATTTCATTAGTGTAAACACAACCCTCAAATAATTAATCATATGTAAAGACGTTTTATACTTCAGAGCTGAACTGTTGTTTTAAAACTATTTATTTAGACTGTTACAGTGATTATGTGGCTTGACATCAGCAGAGGACAAGCCAAGCCACATGGTATTGCTTATTCTCTTTCACAGGCTTATTCTGTACAAAGAATAATGAACAGAAGATATAGCTGTGAAAAAAAGACAAGAAGGAGTCAGTGAACTCTTCAGTTCTCCTTTCACTGAAACAAAAGCATTTAAAAATCTTTAATCTATTAAAACAAACAAATAATTAGTGTTAGTTATGCACAGCAATTAACCTTTTCGCCCAACAATTATCATTCTGTAATAATAAAAATTTAAAAATCAGTTTTCCATATATCAAATGGGAGGGAAATCTCAATATTAGATAAAAGAACAACCAGCAGTGAGAGACTACAGCTTCTGAAGATTCTGAGAACTTCAGAGTGGTATCAATCAAACTGTAGGCGAAGCTTTTAAAATCTTTGCACATACATTTGCCCATTAATGTATGTGTTTAAAAAAACTCTACTTCATGAAAAAGAACAACCACACATGAGCAGCATCAGATATTTTCTCCTGATGTGATCCTTCCTACATCTAATGAGCACCAGCATACAAGAGTCAGGTCAAAGCTAGTTTTCTGCAAGAGGGGAAGGTTAAGGTTTACCTCCAAGGAGGATCTGAAGTAACACTTGCTATTATTGCAGATCTGTGGTATCACAATGCTAACAGGAGGTAGTAGCTTCAAAGAATAAAAGAAGCCAGGTGGGAGACTACACTCACCCTGACTAACAACAGATTTCATGACAGCTTTAATTGCAATGTAGACAAATACTGAAGGGGAGACATCAAAGGCAGCAGTCCTCGTGCAAAGAAACATACCTAAGTTTAAATGCTTGTGTATAGATATATTTGCACGCAAATCAGACATTTCATCTCCCATTGCAGATAGTGGGGATATCCACAGGAATCACTTCCACTAGCAGAGATGATCCAAGCATCGCTAATTGCATCTGGCCACCAGTTGCTGTTGCAGTGAAACAAGCGTGACTGTAGGGCTCCTGCGTGTCCCTTTTGAGCAGCTGTACCAGATGTAGAGGATGAGCAAATGTCGTTGGCTGACCAGGTAATTTGTTGATATAGTCAGTTACATCTGAAGAGCTACAGCCACTCATACGGCAGACTGTTTCCTGGTGGAAAAACATACTCCAGCCTCCATGATGGGCAGACTTATGGTTGGCTGTAACATCGTATTCACATGTAAATGAGTATATCTTCATGTGTCTGAATCTGGACCTGAACCTTACCACAGAGGCCATTTTAAAGTCCTCACACATGGATGTCTCCTGCTGCTTGAGATGCCTTACTGATCCTGGGACATTAATGTGTGTGATCCCTCTGGCTTTTTGAAGCAAGAGTCAGAACTCAACAAACATACCACAGGGCATCTTTTATATGAGCAGTGGCCTGAACCTCAAATTCCTAGAGGTATTGTACTGCAGAAGTAGAAACAGGTTTTCCTAGAAGCTAGGAAAGGTTTAGGAGAAGCCATGTGTTGTACAATGGCAGATACAAACCTATGGCAGGTCATCTTGTCTCTCTGTTCTTCCCTTGGCAATGAATTTTTCTCTCTGGGCACAGTGTATTCTTTCTAATCCCCATTTCTTCACATTTCCTGTTGCACCATATGCGGACAGCCCCATGAACCAGACCCAATCTCTCACTCTCAGTTATACACCAGCTTCTCTCAGAACCTGTATGTGCTCCTTTACAATGAGTTTTGGAAGAATTTTTTGGTTGGTATGTGCAGTGGATGAGCAGCTGCACTACTGTAATGATGGGTTTCAAGGCTTCTTCCCATCACAGGCATCCAGAGACAAATTGTTCTTCACCTCCTCTGTATGAGACCTAAAGGAATATTTGAAATGGCAATGTCTGTACAGTTTAATGACATGACACCCTTCCAGAACATGCTGAGATCTTGAAATTAAGTCTTCTGGTGGAAATTAAAACGTTTTCTGTAAAGAAAGAAGAATAATCAGAACACTACACAGCTTCAGCCTTCAGTATGTGCTTCTCAATTACAAGCTCTCCTGTTGTAAAACAGTATATGTTTTTCCCCAAAATCTCAATAAACTTGTGCTTGCAAATTCAACACTGAAGGGTAAGAAAGTAGATATCATAGACCAGCTGTACAGAAGAGAAAAGAAAACCCTTTTGTTCCAAGTTTGGACGAGGACAGATTACTTATGCTCGGTACATGAGTACTGTAGAAGTAGAAACAGGATCTCCAAACCCAGACCATGAGAGGAAGGTTTGAGATACCGACTGTTAGCTATTTTTCATATGAAACCACTGTAATCAGACGGTTTGTCAAGACAATAAACCTTGAATAGAATGGCAAAGAAGAAAATTAAATCACCCATTCTAATTTCCCTTACTTATCATTTTTCAGGTATTCAGCGGCAGCAAATCTCTTCTATCAGGCCACTCAAAATGATGTGTGGAATTGTAAATGTTGTTAGAAGTGACTTGCTAAGAGATGAATTGAGAAAAAAAGCTCTGCGCTAAGACAAAGTTAGTGTCCTACATAACTGGAAGTGCCGTGTAGATAGTATTCAAATTCAAATAAGGTAAGTAATTTCTTTTGAGAAGGAAAATGGGCAATCTGCAAATTTGGGTGTGATGATGGAATTACATGGATGTGACAGTCATTTCTGGCTGACTAATGAAAGATCACGATACACAGTAAAGAGCAGCATGGCAGGCAGTAGTTGTGTTATCAGGGAGAAAATATCAATTCAACGTTAAACTATCTTCTATATCATTAATATGTCTTTTGGTCCTTCTAACCTTTAAAAATGTGTTTTTTGTGAAGCTGCTTCTTTCTGCATTGCAAGACCTTATTTAGAAATAAAAGCAGATTTTAAATAATTAAATGCAGTAGGCACTGAAGAAAATCTCTGTGGCTTTTATCATCTTAGCTACATTTACCATACACAGAAAACATTCCAGTGAGTGCACGCTGCCTTCTTCAGCTTTCTAATCTGCATTTTTGCTGAAGTTAGATCAAGTACTACTTTGATATGGAAACTAAAATAAGTGCTAGTGAGATCTGTACTTAATGAAATGTGTGTTACGTGTGAGGCGCAGTGCCTTTTCCAATTGCTGATTTAAAGGCACTTTGCACAATGCAGTGCGTGTTCCATGGTGTGAAAAAATACTTGGGTAAAGAGAGATGCAGCAGCTGTGACATTTTATGCATGTCTAGATTGTTGAGATTCTTTAGACTAGTCCTCAACGAAATGGTACTGCTGCTGCCATAATCCTTACATCGCAATCCATAGTCCTGAAAGCCAAGCCACATTCTTTGCTTTCTTTGCAAAGCTATTGAATAAATTCTTGGCCCCGGTGAAGTCAGGATAAAAATTGCCATGGACATGAAATGGGCCCAGGTGTCTCTTGTGAGCAAAATGTAAATTCCACTTTACCTGACCATGCACATTCCATCAATTGATTCAGCTTTTCGGTTTTTGCTAATTACCTCTACAAAGTGCACTGGGCGTTTTATCAAACCAACACATCCATTCCCTTAGGTACTGCTGAGATTTAATTTTGTTTTACATTGCAGGCAGGAAAAACCTATTGATCGAGATTATGCTAAATGCTTTTTTTTAGCATCTATCGACGGTGGCAGTGTTTCTTGCATCTTGTACAACATGCAACTGCCCATGACCTTGATTGGTTATTAATTTTTGAAGCACTTATTTACTCGGCATAACACTTAAAATACAAAATAACTTGCAAGTTCCCTGAAGTACCTTAACAAGTGTTCAGATTGGATAGATTTTAACATACTTACCTCAACTTCCATTGTTGAACTGCAGGTTTGTAACATCGAGAATTTTTTATTCAAACTAAATTTAAGTAATATATTTTGCCTGAGGAGGCAGAAAAAAATACAGAAAAATTTTTGCCCTCCAAAGATGTGCTGCAAGAATGGAAAACCCAGGAATGGAACAAGAATGGAATTGCAAGAATGGAACATCTTGCAATTGCTCGTATAGGGGGCATCAGTTTTGTTGTATAAATATGCTACCAAAAAAAGGGACTTGTGTCATTTCTTTTATGTAAACATCATCATGTTTTAGCCAGTTATACGCCACTGATTGGGTATCTGTGGTTAAATGAACACATTCAGAGAAAGAAAAATATTAATGTGTTTGATGTCATCCTGGTTCTTTTGTCTTGGATTCAGTCTTTGGTCTGCCAAAATACTAGAGATAACAATGGAATTTGGACTATGTTCTGATTATAGCTATCAGGAAAAAATCTCAGCTCTATTCGTTCCAGTTCAGGGAACAGAAATACCATTCATTTAACTGGTGCTTTTCTAGACGAATCTCCTTGGGAAGTCAAGAAAAATATAAGGTTGGTTTGGGGTTTGTTTAGAGGAACAATCCAAAGCTGCCTGTTATTGGAATATCACCAAAATGAATGGGTTTGGGCTGGAGCGTGATTGGATAAACTGTGTGAGAGACAACACTGTGACGGTGAAGTGGGCAGGTGAAGAACAGTTGTTGGAGAAAGCAGGCACTAGTCTCCAAAGAAACAGGAACTTGGAAAGATACTCGCTCTAGCTGAAATCACAACCTACCCCTGAAATCAATTACTGGGTTTATTGTTATTCCTCTAATGCCCACTTTTGTCTGAACTGTTTGAAATGAAAAATTATATCCCGTTTTGACATCTTTGCAGTAACACAGCATAGGTGAGTGTATGAAATTAACGACATAGAGGAGTCCTTGGAAATAAACGTGGAACTGTTGTACGTGGGCCACCAGGTAAATAATTTCAGCACATTTAGTACCTTACAAAGTAAGAGGCATGTTTGAAAGTGGGGACAGATAGCTGCGTTTTCTTGTAATGCCTTCAGCTGATTTTCTGACCTAAAGGCAAAATTCCATGGAGCTCCCTTGGAAAGAAATAACACTTTCCATGTCTAGGTTAGAGGGTAAAAATACCCCATTGTGATTACACTGGTAAATGAGAACTGTCTGTGGCCAGAGTAATTTGCATTTGAATCCATACTTGATCCCAAAGTAAATTTGCAGGATTTTTTGCTTGATTGTTTCTCAATGATTTAACCCTTTCGCACATTCAAGCAGGGACAGCAGACTGAATAGTTATATAAGACCTTTGTTTTCTTCAGCATCTATCGTTGCACTGGTTAATCACAGGTCTTCTTTATAAATATGAAAAGGATGTAAAAGAAAAGAAGTTGGATTGTTAACGCAAGAACATGAGATTTTCCTTTTTCATGGCTTGGGGTTGCAGCTGATGCTTCAATGACCTTGCAAATTCTCTCACCGTGAAGTTTTGAGTGTCATGGTAGGTAGCACTGTGCCAGTCCCGGAGATGTGACACTTGAGATCAGTTTTCACTGCTATAGTAAGTCAAAGCACATACAAATGTTTAAGTACTGGCAAAGCACTTAAGAATAAAAATAACAGCATGCAGTAGGCAGGCAGCCATACTATAAACTTTACTTTGTACCTTTCTTTCTGCTGTCACTTTATATTTTTCTTTCTTCTCTTGGCATCCTTGGCAAAATGCCATTTACTTCTCTCTTTCTTTTATTATATGTCAGGCTTTCTAAACATTGCAATCTATTCCAAGACTGTATTGGCAAGTCAAAGTTCATAGCACAACATTACAATAACCTTAACTGAGCATTGGAGTTAGACGTTGCTAAAGCATTTTGTGGTTATGTGGTGATGTAGTACCAAAATGTTTGAACATTCTTGGCTGAGATGATCTGGTGGTGTAGAAGCAGGAATGGAAAATTCTTTTACAATAGGACATTATTTCCTGATGTGGATGGTCATGCATAATACTTAGGGTTTGTTTTTTGATCACTGACTATGGCTGAGTGGATCAAGGACACAGTCTCCATGCCACGAAAGGCTACCTCTAGTTAGTTGTCTATTGCTGTCCATTTCTTGCACATGCCATACATTGCCAATCCTTTATTACATCTTCTAGACTGATTATCAGACCATTAAAGTAATTGATTTTGAATCTGGATATTTAAAAATGTTCTAATAAGGTCTATTCCATAACTGTGTGAACAACCAAAGCCTATTCTGTTTGTTTGTTTATCTGGGCTTTGAAAGAAAGAGGAATTTGATTGATCTCACATGGGCTTATTATCCTCTTTCATGTCTTAACAAATACTCAGCTGTAGTTTTTGGCTGTTGATATAAACTTTGAAATGCGCTGATTGCCAAAATAAAGGCAAGTCTTGCAGACTTTTACAAAAAGCGTGCTGGTCCATTTTCAAACCAGGAACTTCTTTTAAAATGAAATCTTTAGATAAAGAACCGCCACAAGATACAAAGTGCATTAAAATAGTTTGTAAATACGTTTTGAGTGAGTAAGTGTGTTATTGGCAGTTTGAGTCTTAGTGAGGAAAACGTCTCAATTTCAGAGGAATTACTGTAAAGATCCTATACAGAATTAAACTTCTGCCTCTGTATATCTTCGTTGCCCTTTGCACATACTCTGCTTGAATAAAATGCCTAAAAGTAATGCATAAACACTTTGTGAATATTCTTGTAGACCATGCATTTTCTGTACAGCAAAAAATATCCTCTGTTGGTGACTCCAGTATTGCTGACAATTATAGAATCGATTATGTTCTTGTCATTCCACACACTCTTCTGCTGTTTGTGGAAATAGAGTCATTGTAGGTGCTCAGCAAACTGTGTAATTTGAAGGTGAGCCACTGTGCTCTGTTTGAACTCCTTTAACTTTCAATTTTTCAGATCCTTGTCCTTGGATATTTGAGATGAGGAACAAAACATTTTCAGATTTCATTCTATGGTACGTAGTTTTTCTGTTTAGACTGCTACTGTCTTTCCTTAGAGGTCTCACCTGGAAGTTGGACATCACACTGCTTAGTTAGTTCTGAAGCACTGGAAATTCTATCAGTGCAACACCTATCAGCTGTAGGTTCCTTAACTTTCCAAGACCTGGTATCATACGGCAGTAACTGCTATATGACACTGCA
Source organism: Phoeniculus purpureus (assembly GCA_028565055.1). Classification (NCBI taxonomy): domain Eukaryota; kingdom Metazoa; phylum Chordata; class Aves; order Bucerotiformes; family Phoeniculidae; genus Phoeniculus; species Phoeniculus purpureus. Next base: position 10,565 of record JAOXOE010028923.1, read on the forward strand.
GCAGGGATGTGCGTATAGGGAATAAAGAACATATTCTCCAAAACTCATCCAAATGCCTTTCGACCTTAAGTGACAATGTGTGCATGGGCAGCACTTGTCCAATTACACGTCCCTAGCACAAGAAACATACCCAGGAAGAAATGTTCTCTTTTCCTATATGTATTGGATGCTTTTAAGGCCTGATCTGTACATCATACGGTAGGGAAGAGCACGGTCTCCTAATTATTAGCATGCTTCTTGATAGTCAGCCTAGGTTCTCTTTTGCTTTTTTTCATATGGTAGGGAAGAATACGGTCTCCTAATTATTAGCATGCTTCTTGATAGTCAGCCTAGGCTCCCTTTTGCTTGTTTTCATATGAAACAAGGGTGTGCTTTGTCTTTAAAGTATCAGAACACATACCACTCTATGAAAGGAATATGGGACAGACAGGGAGCATAAAATGCCATTTGTTAGTGGTTTTCATATCAATGACATTAAGGGGACCCAGAAGTCAGGTCAATGTGAGGAAAATGTTCCTTAAATAGCTGCAGCCTTGTTTTTGAGTTAGGATTTTTTTAAAATCTGTCTATGGGATTATTTTTAAAATGAAATTTTCGGTCCTTTTACTGAAACATTTTTTGAAAAAAAAAACCATTTTATTGCAAAGAAACATTTTTTGAAACAGTGGCCGTTGTTCTTGGACTGCAGCTGTGGACAGTTTTTACTTTCTTGCAGTCTTGCAAAGTCTTTCTTGAAGTCTTAAAGTCTTGAAAACTCTTTTACCTTCAATGGAAGCAAAATCTACTTCCAGAACCTGGAATGGGATGAAGTAGTTTAGGCAATAATTACTGTGAAGATGAAATTATATGATCTGGGGAGCAGTTCCTTCACTTTTTCCACTTTCCACTCTATTTTATCATATGACCAATTCAGACTGACTTTAATGGAATTTGGCCTAGCGTGTTTTTGACAAAATCATGTTGTAAACACGCTGGACAAACATGTTTTTCAGATCTTTTCTTCTTGGTCCTTTTGCTTTTGCATTCTTCTTCACTTCCTTCCGTGACTCGTGGAGAGACCTTAACAAGATTTAAGTACTGTAGTCTGTTGGAAGAAGACCTCAGACTGAACTGAATTTAGAAATGTGTCCAGATTTTGTCAAAAGTGAGCTACCTAGTCTGCTCTAGAAAATATCTTAGCAAATAAATAGCACTTATGAAATGCTGATGACCAAAAGTGAATGCAGCATCGGTATACTGATACTTGGGGGAAATTACATGCAGTATTCCCATCTTGAGAAAAACTCTGAACAAGATATTTCACATGAAAAGATAAAAACAAAGGGGCAGCTACCTATTACAGCAGTTCAGTATAATCTCTTAAGGACAAATCTCTAACCTGGTGCCAGAGAGTATAAAAGGAGCAGCAGAAAATTCAGTATGTGTCATAGACGACATGATTCTCACCAACTTATTTTAGCAACTTTAGCTTTCTTTGGTGAGTTGACAGAAGGGCAAAAATCTCTATTGATTAATATAAAAGGTACCTCACTTGATCTCTATCACGCTGGACTGAGGCCAGGGCTCAGAACCTGGCAGCTGGACAAATCATTAAAAGCACATAGGAAAAATTCTGTTAAGAGAGATGAAAAGTTTATTTCAGCTCCAGACATTACTCTTTGGCCAAGTCTGCAGTACAGGCTGTAAAGGGTTGCTTTAGCTGCAGCTCGCCCTTGTGTAGAGTAAATATAACGTGTTACACTCCAGACCTAGTCAGGAATCATCAAGTCTTTGAGGACATACTTTACAGACTGCATACATTGTATGCATATATGGATATATATATAGAGAGAGTTATTACAGGCATTACTTGTGCTGTTATAGAAAACTGAGCGTTACGTAAGGATGAATACGTTGGCTTTTCCAAGAGTAGTGTGAGTATCCATGTGGATTATACCTTCAGATCAAGCCCACAGACTCAGGAGAAGCTGTAGATCAAACAGAAATGAGCTACCAACTGTTTGCACTTTTAGGGGTGGGGTTTTTTTTGGATTCTTCAGATCATTAATGATTCATCTGCTCCGGTCAGCAACGCCTGACCGAGCATGGAACTGCTGGCAATACTTTTAATGGGCTTCAGTTATCTGAGCCAGTTAGCCAGAAGTGTTCTTGTTTGCAAATTACTCATCTTTTCAGAAGAGATTAAATATTTTATCTTTTCCCTTGTGAATACAACAAAATTGTGAAGACGAAAGGCACACTACTATCTGCTTCTGTGGTACTGCATAGGATTTTACAACATTTTCCTTCTATGTGTAGTTTTCTTCCCGTTATGAAATTGCTCAAATCATCCAGAACATTTCTGTAAACAGATATGGGAGGTGAAAAAATAATCTGAACCAAGACAAATACCATAAGAATTTATCATGAACGAAACAATCTTGAGAAAACAAAACAAAACAAAACATCCAAATTATTAGGAATGACTGAAAAAGCTGTGCCTCGAGATTGGCACTCGAGATTGGCACTCAAGATTGACACTCCAAAGCAGACCTGTTGAGGAAGAAATATAAATACCCTGAACACTAGACCTCGGAAATATTTTGTAATTCCACAAAATCTCTTTATCACTGCAAACCAGGCACGTCTCTTGGGACTTGGCTCGCTTGTCTGTACCTGAAGTGTACCTTGCCTAACTCAGCCTACCACTCATGAATTCAAGACAAGTCATGGACACTCAATCAAAACACATCAATGTGTGTTTCAAGACATATTGCTAAAGTGATTACTGCCCATTTTTTTATCAGCTCCTGACAAAACAGTTTATTACTTGCTTATGTAGAAACATTGCAAAATGCAGCATTTTCAGCTCTGACGTGTATTTTCTTTAACGGCAATCTTCAAAATATGTAAAAAACCCCCATAACTTGTAAGTGTAGAAAAACTTTCAGACTACTTGCATTTTTATTTATTGTGAGAAACTTCTACAAGTAAACAAACAGCAACAATTTTTTTTTAGTTGGCACCTTAAACAGCTGCATCTGTTATAAGAAACTGAGAGCAACACAGCTTCTATTTTTCATAAATGACATATATGAGAAGAATGTGGGTTGTTTAGCTAAGCTTTGGTGCAGGACTTTGGAGACATTATTCAGTTTATACTGCTTTGTCTCAGGCAGCAGAAAGTTTTCCTCCCTTCAGAGAAACACTACCACAAACAAGATTCACACAAATCTCATGTAAGCTTCAGTCTGAAGATTCAGATCAGATTAAATATGCATTTTGCAAGTGTCTCTGACTCAGTTAAGTCCAGTAAGCTTTATTTAACAATGTACTCTTACCATTACTGTAGTATTGCACTGATCTTCTTACTTTTTTCTGACTTTATCCTCCTGCAGTTCACCTGTTCATGGTGTTCCCAGATGCATCTGACGTTGGACAGAAAGAAGATCTGTCTCTTTGCTAGAGTGGCCTAAGTTCCTTTCAAATCAGCAAAGATCTGTGATGAAGGTGACAATATATTTTGCTCCACATTCAAAGTACTGCTTTGTGCTAATGAGAACCAGCAGTAGAGAGATTTGTGGCAACTCCACCAAGTAAAAAGAAGTGTAGCATAATCATAGGTAGAGAAAATGTGTCCAAGGTCAACCATATAACCGAACCTAAAAAGCAGATGTGTTGAGTCATTGGGCTCACATTGAGCAATCCACAGAAAATTATTCAGGATTAGCTGTTTGTATGCTTCTTGCACACACTTCCTGCACGGGACGTTTTAAGCCTCATTAATACATTAATACTCCATTTGCTTAGTCAAAGTGTAACTGGACCAGATTATAAATGTTAGTCACAAATCGAAACTCTCCTTCCCTTGTGTAATTCCACCCTGGTCTCAAGGAATTGATCTCACGTCACTCAACAGATATGAGCAGTGAACAGTCAGTCTGTTGAAGGCTGTACTGGTCTTACTCGTGGAGGACCATCTGGGTAGGAAAAAATGGTTGGTTTCAATTGAATGAGTTAGGAGAGAAGTCACTTTGTATGAGTGAAAACGACACTCCACAAAAGGAATTGATTGCCCAGTTACTAGCAGTCCTTGGCTGGATGATTCCATGCCTTAAATATTTTCTTTAAATGAATATTTTATGGATTCAAAGGAACTAGTTGATGAAAAACATAAAAAAATGTTGTACCCTTGTTGCTTTCTTGTGCTTTGTATTCAATCTCTTAAAGACACTTCGAGACACTGACTTTCACGGGCTCAGTAAATCCAGAAAGATCTATGGATGTAATCACCCTTCCTTTGAAGCTCAATTTTTATAGTGAACAGGTGGTCTATAAAACGTGATATTGTTATTTAATTTTCTATTTCAAAACTTTTAGGGTAATGATTTGATACAATAAATTATGTTTTTAACAGATTTACTGGAGCAAAGGCAATAATTAGAGAGTGAGGAGGCCTCAGGTCATCTTGTTGTGTGGCAAAGACTGATTGCTCCTTGCAAGCGTGCCTTGGATGCGCTAGGGAAAAGGGAGGCAGCGGAAAGATTGAAGCAGAAGCATAAGGATACTAGCCACGCACAACACTCTCTCTCAAGGTCACTGAACAGGACACTATGATAAAACACACACAGGGTAAAAAGGGTTTGTCTGAAGTTTTCTACAGCTAACTGAAAAGAAAGTATCACAGTATCACAGTATTACCAGGGTTGGAAGGGACCTAATAGATCATCAAGTCCAACCCTTACCACACAGCTCA
>JAOXOE010028924.1:0-15299 GCA_028565055.1 Phoeniculus purpureus
AACCCGCCTGGACGTGTTCCTGTGCGACTTGGTCTAGGTGATCCTGCTGTGGCAGGGGGATTGGACTAGATGATCTTCCAATACTTGATGTTCTGTGATTCTGTGATACATTTTACAGTGTTCCAGAATAATACACCATTATTTCCATCTGCCTGTACTCAACTAAGTCACAGGGAGATAAAAGTTATGCCTCAATAACTCAGTTTGAGGCAGAGACATGGAAGGTAATACAGGTCTCCCAAGTCACAACCTGTCATCCCCCACAATCATCAGTGAAGATTTAGCTTAATTCGACTGAAACACCAAGAAAAACAAACAGATGTCTAATTAGCCCTCCATAATCATAGTCTTTTCTTCTTGATGCCTGATAAACTGGGCTTGGGATAGAAACTTAATCTCCAATTACGGCGTGGCGTTTGAGCTACCTACATTGAGAAGCCATAGGGAAGTCTATGGGACGAGAAGAGGCAGCAGTCAAGCTCTTCACATAGATCCTCTCTAAGAGAGGGATACGCTATGGAAGTGGCAGCCTGAAGTGACTACTATGCTGGGCAAGAGATAGAGCCCTGATCCCTGGTGTCAGCGTGGCCTTGGAGCTGAGCACACGGGAAGAGATAGGAAAATCCCTGTGGAAAAAATTAGCCAAGGATCAAAGGAAGCCAGCAAGCTAGCTACGCTGTGGCAGCTGATCCGAGAAACTTTAAAAGAAATGAGGAGAGAACAAGTTTTTGCTTTTCCTGTGCTAGCGCCTGAGTCATCGGTATCGATGAGTGATTTACAAGCTTTGCAGACTGATTCAACTTTAAAGCAGTTGTTTGAAACGACAAAAATATGCAAGAAAGCTGAAATAGAGGGAGAATCATTTTCAACCGAGCCCCAGGAGCCGAGGGCGAATGGATCTCAGTTGTTGCCAAGTCAGGGCGACTCCCCTCCCTCTGCCGCCATTACTTGTGATGCAGATGAAAAAGACAAAGAGGAAGTTAAGCAGGAAATGGAGCACCAAAAAAGGGGGGGCCGATGGACCACCCTCCACCGACAGTATATCCTTCACTACTACAAACACCTGACTCTCCAGCCAAATCAGAGTCAAGCAAGGACACTGATTTAAAAGGACAGGGACGAGTAGAAAATCTATTACAAGAAGTGTTGCACAATTTAGACGATTTGGAGTTACCAGAAAAAACTCACAAGCTGACGGACCCTCCAGATTCATCTTTTACTCAGCATGGAGTGTTCCAGCCACCACCAGCACTCATGCCACCCATGCCACAAGCACCGTTTGGACCATCGCTGTCATCCATCGCACCCCAACCTATTCCTGAACATCTGCTTAATGGAACATCGACAACAACTCCTGTTCCAGAGCCAGTGGATTCGACCGAACGATGGAAGGCAGTCATTTGAGATGCCATTGTTGAAGGACAGTTTGTACCGCAAGAGTTTCCTTGAGAGTTAATATACACCAGAGACTGCATACTTCTGTCTATCTGATCTATGAGCAGTGCAGCGAATACATCATCACATGCTGTGTTTCTTTTTTGTAATAAATATACTATATAATGTAGTGATAGCATTTTATTTTGCGTTAAATATAGAACAAGTAAGCATTCCAATCCCTAATGTTCTGTGAGTTTCACTTGATTAGTCCAACGATACAATGCTAACGGGACTGGTAAAATTGGACAAATTGGATTGCTAATATCGTGTTTGTTTTCCTATCTGTAAGGGCCCCGCAGAAGGACATAAACACTGCCTTCAAAGTAATAATAGACCTTTGAAATGAACAGCCATGCCTTTGAAGTGATTACAAAAGCAGACTGTAGGAACTTTGTATCTTTGCTAATAGTTCACTAACAATTACTAATAATTGCTAACCAATAATAACACATAGAAAGTTACTGATGTAAGTAAGACACCCTTTAAAAGGAATTTAGTGAAAATTGAAGATTGAAGGTTAATGGAATAGGTAGAATACAGACTCACTAGGATTCGCTGTAAGGTTTTATTAAGTAAGGCTTGTTAATTTTGATATTTTTTGTTTTATATTATTGATTTGTTGCCTATGGTGATGCAAGCATGCTATCTCAACGCAATAAAATAGAGCTAGATGGCTCAAAAACCATCCAGATCTAAATCTTCATCCCACTTGTTTGACCCATTTGAAGGACCATCTGCCCATCTCCCCTGCAAATAACTAGAGGGCAAAGAAGCTACACACACCTTTCTGCTTTCAAACACAAAACTTCTACAACTCTTCTCAGGTTCTTTAGAACAGGACAGAATTTAGCATCCCACAGACTCCAGAGGAAACAGCAGGTACCAGGTCTGCTGGTTCAATTTTAATGGAGCTAGTGGGCAAACTAGAGAAAAAAAAAACACCACCGTAAAACACACTCACCACATAGCTACATGATCTACTGTTTATGATTTAACATGTCACCCTAGATTTCTAGCATTTAACACACAATAATTTTTTTCTTTTGAATGCAAACAAAACCATACAGGATCATGATTTACTTTGGACGACAAAGAAATATGGATCTAAATCCTGAAATATAGGCGTCCCCCTTTTTTTTTTTTAAAGAAGGGTCTGTCATAACACATTGTAGGACCAGACTATTTTACTACGAGACCTCTATCAGCTCCTTCATTCATGGATTTGAAGCAGGCACTAGGAATTTCCTGCACTTGAGTGGGAGGCTGCAGAAACACAGAGTATCAGACAAGTGATTCTTATTAAGAATCACAGTACTGAGAAGAAGAAATAATGTATTTTGAGTGGTTAGTTAGGAGGACTGATTTGCAGAGAGCTAGAAGTTTAGAAGTGCCTTTTCTCTTCAACACTTGAACTAGATTAATAAACACAGTATTTAAAACATTACACATCCAGGTAGCTTCCAGGCTTTTTGTTTGGTTTGGGGTTTTGTTTCACAAGGAAATGTCAATTCAAAACTAAGAAGCTTTTATGGGACTGAAACAGCAATCAAGACAGGTTTTACTAATTTTGGTAACTTAAAGAACTGCCATTTTGTCCAGCCTCAAAACACACTGCCCTAATTTAGGGACACTCAGGTTAATGGCAGGCTATCAAACCATTTCAGCATCAAGCCACTAATTAGTGACCCATTCCAACCTATTGCTTAAAAACTCCACTAGGAAAAAGTAGTGGAAAGAGCCTCCTGAATTTGCATCACGTGGAACCAAAATAATCCAAACATATCTAAAAAGACATATTAATAAGGGGGACTTTGTGTGTAGGTCTACTGTGAGAAATGTCTGGGTACACACAAGGTCTGTGCCCACACAAACGCCTGCACTCATTTTTCATGAATTTAAGAAAAGAAACTTACAGGCAAGAGAAGAGCTATACTTGGACAACTTGGCTCCTTATCTGTACTACCTCAAACTCTTACAACTTGGTTCTCTTAGATATCCATAGTATCTCACTTTTATTTTTGACTGATACCTTGCTTTGCACATGCAGAGACACATGACAAATAATGCTATTGACACAACAAGGAGGCTACAGAAATTGAACACAGTAGGCTACATTAAAAGTATGTCTCTCGTATTTCTTCTTTAAAATCTAAGATGTTCTTTGCAGAAAAAAGAAAAGGGGGTTAGGGATGTGTGTTAAGGTATGACACATGAGATAAAAGAATTCAGTCTCCAAAATTTGACATTTAGGTCAAACCTTGTTTGTATTGACACACATTTTTTGGTTTTGAAAAAAGCAAAACAAAAATTTCACTGTAAATCATAAACACTGATATTAATCAGAGTAACAACACATATGCCTTCAGTTTCAAATAAGATATGCAAAAAAGCCTGATTAAAAAAAGCAACAGAACATATATCTGATGTTTGTCTTTTCCTTCTACAATCTGTAAGACAGAAATGGTTCTCTTCACAAGTTGGTTTTAGAGGAGAAAACAGTAAGCCCTGTTTTAAGCAAGAGGTAATTACCACAAGTATAACAAGGAATATTTTGTGGCTTAGCTCATTGACTTACAGATCAAGTTACTTATCCAATATGTTTATTTTCACCAGTGGTCTGAGTTACTTGACTTTATCTGTAGCTTACACTACTTACTGTCGTAAGATACTAAGACATATCAGATTCGTTCACTTATTTCATCTACAGCTTTCATTCATAATGACTGGCCTGTAGGAAGCAAGCCTGCCTCAACACCAGACTGCAGCTACCTCTCAACAAGAGCAACAAGAACAGAATGTTCAAACATTAAGCCATTATAGTATTTTGTTACAAATTCTATATGTGTCATATTAGCTGTTATTTATGCAACCAAATTATACATTCACTTTTACAGCACAATCAACAGAAATACTGCAGAATTATACCATATAATGCTTGTTACACCAGAATTAACAACAGACACTCGAGTATAGCAAACATTTCACAAAGCCACACCCAAAAAACAAACAAAGAATTTAAACAGCCTCAAACAGCAACTATTTATCCTTTTAAATTTGGAGCTTGGGGGTGGTAAGGAGAATTCATCTCAGTTGCCAGAAATATAGTCTTAGGAGCCATACAGATAAGCGATTGATTTTTATATACTTAATGGAGGCCATTAGACTGCATCTCAAATCACTGACAGGTTGAGGGAGGGCAGAGAAAGTAGATTTGGATTTAAGGTTATCGAGGGGTCTGTAACAATAAATAAAAAACACATTCTTAGTCCAATTACGAAAAGGAAAACCCATGCTTGTAAAGACACCAGAAAAAAAAACAACTAGACTTAATGGGAAGGATACTGAAGCAAGCTTCACTGTGTAAACACCATTAAAATCACCAAGTCTCTAAGTGGTAGCATAGTTCTGTATTCAAAGGTGAGATACATATTTAGCAATCTATGCAACTGTTTTCATCACTAGATAGCTCAAGGAATATGTCTTTCTTTCACATCTCTCCAGAAAGTTACCTCTACCAGTTAAAAAAGGCCACAGTTTTTCAAACATTATTTGTCCTAGAAATTATCAAACACTTGACATTAAACAAGATACCAACTACATCAAAGTGCTACAAATTAAATGCCTGTATTTCTTCAGTGATCTTAATGTAGCCTTTCTACAACACTTAACACACTCAGAAAACAACTAATTTACAAGTTTGTCACTTCTCACTCCTGCAATGTAATCCCTGAGGGTCAAGGCTTCAGTCACAACATTATAAGAATTAGGGCATATAACCCCATTAAACAGCAAATACCTAGAGCTAGAAATGTTTTAATCAAAATTCAACACTATATAACATTTCCTTTTCCAAAGGGAATTCAGGTGAGGTTGTATAGCTTGTCTGACAGCTGCAGTGTACTTGCTCATGAATGGTATCTATGTGATGAAATATCACATTGGTAAAGAAATTGAAAGACTCATTGGCATGGTTTCTTCCAAAAAAGCTCAGTATTCTAGCATTATCTCTGAGACATCCAAGAAAAGGAGAGATATTATCTACAAATATTGCAAGTCACATCACCTAAGGCTGATCTAATAGCTAAACTAAAAATGAAAGCTTTATTATTCAACAGAGAATTCTTCTACTCATTCAGATAAAGCAAGAGGAAAGGAGGATGAGGTGCTCTCCACAATAAGGTTTAGCTGTCTGAACATCTTGGAAAAAAGCTTTTGAGCTTTTTCAGCATCCATAAAAGAACACAATGTCCAGAAGTTACTTTAGTTTCTCTTCTGTAATGTCTTTTACAAGCATGATACTAGGAATCTGTTAACAAGTTGGATTTATTTCCTATTGCAGGGTCAGCTTAACATTCTCAAAGAAGCCACTGCATAGACCTCAACAGAAAGTCATTAAAGCCACAACATACATGCAACACATAAATACAGTTGCATGTTTTCCAGATGCACTGAAAAAGGCTCAACATTAAAGAATTCTATTTGTCAAGACTTTGAAACTACACAGTACTAGAAGATGGTATTAGCCCTACATTTTCCATAAGAACTGCAGTTTAAAATACTCTTTCAGTCAGGAGTATTTCACTACAGGGCATTTTACTTAAGTATTTCCCTCCTATTTAATGCAGGGCTAGGAAATAACTTCAACTTAACAGATTGGTTAGATTTTATCAAATAAAACCAAACAAGGCTTTTTATTTTTCAGGGAACAGACAGATAAAAAGGCAACTTGCATGGCAGTATGACTAGAGATATTTAACACATCACTGTACTGGCACAAGTAATCTAAGGAGCACAGAGGAAAACTCGTTAGTGTCAACAAAATGTGCTATAAAATAAGACTAAAACAGCTCATATCTAATTAACATGTTTTATGAGCACATGTACAAATGAAAGACAACCATACTTGGAGCACACGAAGACTAAGCTGAAACATGAAGACCTAGTAAAGTGAACTGTATGGGACACGTCCTACCTGATCCACTGAACTGGCTGCTTCCTAGCGTAGTTGGTCTGGTTTTCCCACTATTAACAGGTGGGGAAAACATCTGCAAGAGAAAAAAGATGCTTTCATTTATTAATATACACCTAAAAAAAGTTAATAGGAAGCAATTATTTTATTTATTTCCTCTAGCAAGTAAATAGAATTGAAGACCCATAAACCAAAACAATCTAAAAATCACCTTTCTACGAAAATATAAACAACTTTAATAAAATTAAACAAAGACCTACCACTACAGCAAGTCAGGAAAATTATATATCTTAGTTTTTGCTACTCAATATTTCTTACTGATTTGTGCTTTTAAGGTCACTGGAAAAAGAGAGCTTTTGAGAAACAGTAGTTTCTTTTATTATGTCTATAAATGAAGCACCATTCTGAAATCTGTTAAAAAACAGAAAATACCTGTATTTTTCTAAATCAAAACTATCAATGAATACCATCTGTTACTTATGGGATTTTCTTTTGGTTTGTTTAAAGAAGAAATGTCAGTTTAACAAATGTTAACATTATGCCATCAACGAGTCACTCAGATTTTAACCAGTTAAACCAATTGACCAAGCTGATTTAATTAGAGCATTAAATCTGGAAGTCTAGACATTACATCTAAGTTCAAGTGTCCAAGACAGTTGATACAGCCCCAGCAAAGCCCCTACTCCTCAGCTCGCTTTACCACACACAAGTCACGGGAAGCACTCGAGGAATGTCCTACCGCGCTGAAATCTAGCAGGTCGCTCAGCTCCTTGTCAGTTCCTATCGCGGCCATCCTCTGCTGCTGCGAGTTCATCTTCTTCCACTCCTCCAACCACCTCCTAGGGCACACACACGAAACCACAAGCAATACTTTGCCGTGGGGCCAACGCCGACCCCTCGCCGCTGGAGACGGGCCAGTGGCGAGGGCAGGGCCCCCGGCAGCGGCCTCCTGAGCGGAGCGGGGAGCCACGCTCGGCCGCGCGGCTGGCGGGGCAGCAGTAACAGCTTCCCCGAAGTACCCAACTCTCTCTAAGTTTCCTCGGTCTGCCTTGCTCTCCGCATTTCAGTCCCGTCCGTGTCCAGGACGGGCACACACGCCGCCAGCAACGGGCCGCCCGAGAATAAGACACTGCGGCCCGGTCGAGCCCGGAGAATTAGCGGAAGATTAAGTGACGCGCGGCCTCTGCAACAATGGGGGTGCAAGAGGCTCCCGGCGCTCCCCTCCCTCTCCCCGCAGCGGGGCCGCCTCTCCGCCGCCGGGGGCCGCGAACGCCGCCACTCCGCAATGGGGACCGCGACGGCTCGGGAGCCGCCCCCGCGCACCACACGCGCGGGGCCGGCAGCGCGCAGGGGCGGGGGAGGAATGCGCGGGCTGGAGCGGGGAGTGGGGGGCAGGAAGGAGAGGCGGCGGGGCCCGCGCCTTCCCTTGTGCCCGGCTGGGGAGCGGCAGGGGCGCTGCCGTGGTCCCGCTTCCCTCCAAGTTTCGCGGTCGCTCGGCGCGCAAAGACCAGGCCGCCGCGGTGCTTTATGAGCGCCGGGAGCCGCTCGGTGGGTACCGCGCGCCCTAGCACCGCCCGCAGGGACTCGCTCCTGCCCGGTGCCCGCGGCCCGCCCCGCCGCCGGCAAAGACCCTGGAGCGCCGCACGTCCCGGCCCCTGCTGGTTGCCCGGCGGCGCCTCCTCCACCCCCACGACCTTCTTGTCCGCCCTCCGGCGGCCCCCGGGCAGCCCCACGCACCTCGCCGCACGCTCCAGCCCCTACGAGCGGCCGGCCACCACTTCCCACCCCCACCGCTCTGCCCAACTTCTTCCGGCCCTGCACTGCCCGCACTTACTTGCTGCCCCCCGTGTGCTCCGATGACCGGCAGCGGCGGGCAGGCTGCGGGCTGGATGAGAGGCGACTCGCCGAGCGCTACCCCCCACCGGTAGCAGGAACTTGTGGCTTCCCTCAGGCGGACATTTTTCTGCTTAGAGAACCTACGCACTACCTCACAGCTCCGGCTCTGTATCCCTCCGCGCCGAGCGCCGCCGCCGCCTTAACCCTTGCCGTGCCGTCTCGCTGCTGTGCGGAGCAGCTGCTGCTTTGGTGCGGTCCCACAGGGCCCTCGGGGAGCCGCCGCGGCACCGCTACACCCACCCCAAGGACAGCCCAGCAGCTGCGATGTGGCAGTGAGCGCCAGCCAGTGCACCCCGCACCGGGGAGCCCAACAGCACGTGGAAGGGCCGGACCCCCGGCCCACTTCGGGACACTGCAAAAACGTACAGCGTAGCACAGCGCGGGCAGAGGCCGATCCCCAGGCCACCAGCACAAACTTCGGCACACGAGCCCGAAATACGTTATCGCCTGGGATCCACATGCCTTTGTCGCATATAGCTACTGGCAGGCATCAACACACAGCCTCACTGCTCAACATAAAATAGCAGATGAAGGCCATAGAGCTTTAAACACTGATTAGCAGCTTACTGTTATTCACTGAATCATTGAATGTTGGAAGAGACCTCTAGAGATTGAGTCCAACCCCCCTGCCACAGCAGGATCCTCTAGGATCTCACAGAAACATCCAGGAGGGTTTTGAAAGTCTCCAGAGCAGGAGACTCCACAACCTCTCTTGGGCAGCCTGTTCAGGGCTCTGTCATCCTCACAATAGAGAAGTTTCTCCTCAAGTTGAGATGGAACTTCCTATGTTCCAGCTTGTCCCCATTATTCCTTCTCTGGTTACTGGGCACCAAAAAGAGATTGGGCCATTCATCTCGACATCCACCCCTCAGATACTTATAGACATTAAGAAGATCCCTTCTCAGCCTTCTCTTCGCCTGACTAAACAGCCACAGTTCTCTCAGTCTTTCTTCACAGGGGAGATGTTCCAGTCTTTTCATCATCCTGGTAGCTCCCTGTTGTTCTCCAAACAATCCTGTATTTGTTAATGCATATCACACATTCAAATAAACTCTGCAGTTCTCTGAAATGGCTGTTGATAAAGGTCTATCAGCCCAACGGCCTCCATACGGGAATGGGAACCAGTGTGCCAAGAACCAGCATCTTTTCTTGGGTCCTGCCACTGCACAGACAAACCAGCAGCTCGTGGCCCATTCCCTTCCAGCATCCAGCACTATCAGTCCATCCTGATGGGACGTTTATGCCATGTTTGAAGCTGCTCGAGGACACTTGCTAACAGCCTCACTAAAGCAGGGGCCTTACCAGCGGCTGTACACCGGTCTCTCAAGCCTGCAGAGCCCCCAGGTGGCACCTACTTGCCACCACCTTGATCTCAGCCTGCTCTTTTCTGACCCCGGCTACCTAAAGGCTACCTACTCTTTCCTCTGAAAATGATAATTAAAAAATAATAATCTCTGCACCAACTATTAGGCCCCTCTTTTGGAGCAAGGGCACTTATGTGCCATAAGGATATCCATAAGAATAATGAAAAAAGGATGTTTAAAATTCTGGAGAACCTGAAACATTGCAGGGAGACAGCAATAAGCACAATGAGGAGAGCACACTGTGCAGCAAACGCTCATGCTGCTCTCAGGCTGCTGCTTGGCAGTCACCCAGGTTTGAAAACACAGGGCCCTCCAGCTGCATGCCAGGCCCTTCTAATTCAATTCTTCCCACCCCCAGATCGCAACTGTGACATCTTCCGGAGGAAGGGGAGGGTGGTAACAATCGTAACAACCCCAGACAAATACAAACTGGATACTCTGCAGCCTTAAAACATTCTCCTCTGTTTCTCTTCCATATATGCCATAAACTGGGTGCTCATCTGGCCTTGTGATTCTATGAATATTGATGTATTCATCACTTAGAGATACAAGAAGCAAATTGTATTAAAATATCAACACAATGCTTTTCATTCTCTGTGCCCCTGAGGGACACAAATACGTGCTTTCCCCCTTTAATGTATAAATAATACTTCACAGTAGGGGAAAGCACCCAGTCACAGAAATCTTTATATATTTAATGAGGAATGGCCACTAACATACTGTAGTTACAAGGAAGATGCCCTGTTTACATGCTGTGAAAATGTTTTTCTTGAAGCATTACTTTTGAACTAAGATTGCTATTCAGTAGCAGTTAGTACAGCTACAAAGCCGCTACACATCTATCAGAAAACTGACTGAATATAAAGAAAGTGGAAGCAATAATGCCAAAAACTGTTTGTACTTATGTGTAATTGTATTGAAATTACAAATTCTATTTCAAATTCAATGTTTTCTATTTGCTCTCTGACATAAGATTTTAAGGTTCACATTCACAGGCTTTTATTTGCAGCTGCAAACTTTGAGTGTCAGGTAATATGTCCACATAATCCATTATACTATAGGGTCCACAATGGCATGACACTTCCTTATGCAGATATTGGCAGTAAACACACTCAATACCAAAAGCCACATCATAGCAACTGTTCAGTTTCCAGGCACCTGCAGAAAAAGATCACCAGAACATAAATGAAATTTCCAGAAATTGTGTCAGACAACTTAGCAAGTACCCACAGCCTCAGTGCAGGTGTGCTCTGGCCCCAAAATATACTGTGAGTCTGTCTAACATAAAGGAGATTGCTCTGGCGAGCCAAAATTGTCATGAATTGGCCAGTTCAGACACTTCAGAAGAAATTTCTACAGGTAGCTTGACCAAAACTGTTGTGAACAAACCCTTTAATGCACTGCATACGCTTGTGCTGTCAGGTTCATACGCAAAGAGGGAAACACAAAACAATGTGGTCAAAGTTTTAAAAGCCCACACCAAGAAATAGATGAAAAAAAACCTCTGCATTTATCTATTTAGAGGTATTTTTGAGAAAATATGGTGGAGTAAGACTTTATAAACATTTTATAACATCTTAAGAAAATAAGTATCTGAATCCTGATTTAGACAAAGAAAACACTTTCAGTTTCATTTCTGCTCCTGTTCAGGTTCCATCCTTACACATCTGCAAATACAATAGACATTCTACAGGAATCATACAGAATTGAAAAACTTCCACCTTTGCTGTAATATGGTCTCTTCCTTGGTCTTCACTACCAAGGCAACAGATGAGATGGACAGTACAGAAGTAAAAGAACAACCATAAACACCAAGAGTTTATACCACTGATTTGATGACCAGGGACTCAGGGGCTGAACTCCTGAAGATGTCTTCACAATCATAATACTATTGATAAATATCCTATGCGGATAATACACTAGTCTTGTGGATAAACACCCTTTCCCTAGCTAAGTCTTAAGTCTGTCATAGAATAGTGATAGGTAAGTAAACTCACGCACACAAGGTGAACTCCAGACTCCGATAGAGCATAAAACACAACATAAATCTTTATGGTAACAGAACTGGCAGCTGATCTACCAACACAAATATGGTAGCTACTAACCAGAGCAATCAGGGAATTGCTAATTGCCAAACGGCAATGGCAACATTCTTCTTCATGCTTCAACATGACCATTAAAATGAAGAATTACACACAGGACATAAAAAACCTAAGAGGCATATAAAAAACAAATCACTTAAGCACAACCCCCTGAAAAAAACCACACTCATACACTGGTTGCACAGCCTTCATTAAATTGCTTTCTACCCACTCCTTAAAGGAGAAGTATTTGATATAGCAGACAGCTGTTGTGCATTCAGGAATGTGAGAAAATGTATTCCCTATTACTATTTAATGTATCATGCCTTTGTGAACAAAATCATTAAGCTTGCATGTCTCCTTTTGGTTTATTTATTCTTAAAATTACACCTCCTAAATCAATTTCCAAGCACTACC
Source organism: Phoeniculus purpureus (assembly GCA_028565055.1). Classification (NCBI taxonomy): domain Eukaryota; kingdom Metazoa; phylum Chordata; class Aves; order Bucerotiformes; family Phoeniculidae; genus Phoeniculus; species Phoeniculus purpureus. The sequence continues at coordinate 12,165 of JAOXOE010028924.1, forward strand.
ACTCAAACCAAAGGGGTTCCTCGGGTGTTCCCTGACAGAGTATGTGACCCAGAATGGAGTTTTCACTGGAATGGCTCCTTCAAATCAACATGTATGCACACAGCCTGCACCTACAGCCAGCAATTTATCCCTGATAAATGCTGTTACTCAGCAAATCCACCACCCTGGAGAGAAGTAGGCAAACCTCCTTTCCTGCTCCATTGTTTCCTTGCCTTTTGTGTTTTACAGCAAATTTCTACCCTCACCTACATCACTGAATCCTTTTTGGTCTTTCCCAGTACAGAACGCAACCTTCATTCAGAGTTTGCAATAAGGAGAACACAACCCTATTTCCTGAACTATAGCACAGACAACAATTCTATAGACTCAGGTCCATAAAAATTAATGTTACTGTCATATATGGCTGAAGCTGTTGGGGAAGGCCTATGTTACTCCTACAGTTCTTCCTTCCAAAGCAGACTTCAGAAAAGTATCCTACAGATGAGCTTTACAGCTGGATGTGTATGACCAAGCCTTACTAGGGTGCAGTGATTGCTGCTATCAGCACAGCCCATCTCACAGATAACTGAGTCGGCTGCCTCACTCGCTGCCTGCTATATTTACCTCACAGCAATTAAAATTATATAACATTTGCATTATGTAACGTATTGTACAATAGGGGAAGACCTGGGACATTTGCAGTGGTGAAACCTCTCACCCAGCCATGTCTTATGAGGGGAGCAGAGTCATCGCCTGACTGCTGTGGAGAACCCTCTCGAGGTTGGGAGGGGAGTTACTGATAGCTCTTCACGAACCGCTAGTGGTGCCGACACACGCTCGCTCGGGAGTCTTTCTGGCTAGGCAGGACGTGGGCAAAAGCTTTCGCTCGCCATAAGGGCGATCTTCACTGAGGAATTCCGACAGAGCCAGAGAGCGGACGGGGGCCGAGACGGGGAAGCGATCCAAGGGGAAATCGCGGAGGCAGGGGCCCAGGGAGTGGAGGGGCCTCTGCTGTCCAATCTCACCGCAGCGGGACTGGCCCTGGCGACGTTACTGTCCCCCAGACCCGTCATCCGAGCAGAGCTGAGAGCACCGAACGACAGCACAGATCTCAGCCAGCAGCGAGTCACCGCGGCCGCCCCAGCCCCGCCCCGGACGTGCCGGCACCGGCTGTCCCGAGCAGGCCGGCGGAGGCCCAAATTGGCTGTGCCCGCTCGGCCCCTCCCGCTCCGCCGCCTCTCAGTGGGGCCGGTGGCGAGGCAGCCCCTCCCCGCCTGACTGCCAGCGCGGCACCGCTCCCCCCACCGCAGCCCACCGAAGTTTTGAGGGATCGAACTACAGAGAAGGACTATTTATCCTTCCGCCGGAGGGGGAGGGGGGAGGGGAGAGGCGAGGGCCGCTCCCGGGCTAGTTATGAAAGACTCGGGAGCCCATCTAGTCCCGCGGCTCCCGCTCCCTACCAGAGGGAATGGAGCATCAGGTGGTACCGGGAGCGGAGCGGAGCGGAGCGGAGCGCAGCGCAGCGAGTAGGACGTGGCCGCCCTGCAAAACTTGTCCTGGGAATGCATTTAAACGTCACTACTGACAGAGAAAAGAGTTTAAATGCAAACGTGCCTTTAGAGTCATACAGGAGGTGGTTTGGGTCCTTACGGGTTACCCCAGCCTTTTAAACTCAGCTCCTATGCAGAAGTTTAAGTTAAAAGCATCATGTAAGAGGAGGCCCTTACATTCCCTTGCTACTTAAAACTAACTAAGTAGCCACCGATTTACACTGTATGAATAAAATTAACATACACTTATACCGTCTTCAAAGGTCAATTAACAATTTATGGGACACAAAGCTTAATTTAAATAAACATTGAGCATGTTCTGAGGTAAAGTGTTCATCACATCAAAAGCACACTGACATTTCTGGAAAATAAGGGTGTCTCTACAGTTCCCCTCACCCTCTGCTCTGGAGCTCTCAATGTAGAAACCTAGAATCATAGAATTTGGATTTGGGTTTGGGTTGGAAAGGGCCTCAGAGATTTAGTTCCAAACCCCTGCCCTGGGCATGGACACTGCCCACTAGACCAGGTTGTTCAGAGCCCTATCCAGTCTCACCTTGGAGCATCCAGTAAAGTTCAACAAGGGCAAGCATAGGATCCTGAATTTAGCAGACTATAACCCCCTCGAGGTTTGGGGTTGATTGACCCTCTGGAAAGCAGATCTGCAGAGAAAGACCTGGGGAGTTGTAGCGAACAGTGAGTTCACTATGGGCAAGCAACGTGCCCTCGTGTCCCTAGAAAGTCTCCTGGGGTGCATGAAGAAGAGTATGGCCAGCAGGTAGGAAGGTTCTCCTTTCCCTTCGCTCTGCCCTAGTGATACCAATTCTGGAGTCCTGCGTAGCCACACCAAGTAAATGGCTGTTGGCCTTCCAGAGCCACCTCTGGCCGCCATGAGCCTCTGAGGACCTTTTCCTTGGAGTGGGACAGTCCAGGTCTCCAGGGGAGAAGGAGCTGAGAAGGTTCCTCTTGATTTTCTCCCATCAGTAGGGGTTGAACCATTCAGTTCTCTTGGTGAGGAAGGAGGAGCTCCTCCAGAGCTTCACTTCCATCACTTGGGGTGGGACAGTCCAGGTCTCCTGGTGAGGAAGAGCTGAGAAGGTTTCTCCTTGATCTCTCTTTCCATCACTTGGGGTGGGATAATCCAGGTCTTAAAGTGGAACCATTCTGGTCTCATGGTGAGGAAGAGCTGAGAAGGTTCCTTATTATCTTCTTTTATCTTTTAAAGTTGGGCAATCCAGCTCTCATGGTGAGGAAGGAGGAACTGAGAAGGTTCCTCTTGATCTCTCTTTCCATCACTTGAGGTGGGACAGTCCAGGTGTCCTGGTGAGAAGGAGCTGAGATGGTTCCTCCTGACCTTCTGTGTTTCCATTGCTTGAGATGGGACAATTCAGGTCTCAGGGTGGAACCATCCTGGTCTCTTGGTGAGGAGGAGCTGAGAATGGAAAAGGAGGAATGATTATTTGGGTTGAAATGCAGGTCTTCTGGTGAGAAGGAGCTGAGATACAGAGCACTGGAATAGGCTTCCCAGGGGAGTTGTGGAGTCTCCTTCACTAGAGACATTTAAGACCTGCCTGGATGTGTTCCTGTGTGACTTGGTCTAGGTGATCCT
>JAOXOE010028925.1:0-15299 GCA_028565055.1 Phoeniculus purpureus
GTAATAAGGGCTCCAGAACTGGATGCAGTACTCCAGGTGGGGTCTCACCAGAGCCGAGTAGAGGGGGAGAATCACTTTCTTCTTGTGCCACTTACCTTGAAAGTCTCTTCCAGCCAAAACTATTCTATGATTCTATAATCCCACTCTCCTTGTCATCCACAAAGACACTAAACACCACCAGTTCCAATACTGATCCCTAGAGAATACCACTTGTCACTGGTCTTCATTTAAATATCAAGACTTTAACTGTGACTCTGAATGCAGCTGTCCAGCTAATTTGTATCCACTAAGTCCGTCAGATCCATTTCTTTCCAATTTAGACACTAGGATATTTTGCAGGACAGTGTCGACTTTGTTGTGAGATTCCAGACAGACATCCAGCCTTAGTAGCAGCAGAAACAAGGAACTGAAGTGCAAATTTTTTTCTTTGAAAAAATTAATTTCCAAATTTAAATGCAGTAAATTTAAATCTAGGATTGCTGCCTACACAAATGTCAAAGCCGTACAGCAGGTTAAAACAGTTTTGGAGTATTTTTTTAAAAAGACAATGAAACGATTTTAAAGGAAAATATTTTCTCAAGAAAGGAAAATTTGGTCAATAATATTATGTATTATGGCTCTGCCTCTAATCTGTGTTTGGAGACATTCAAATTAAAATTCTAAATAATTGAAGTCTCAGTTTTCACACAGTGCTAACTGTCTACAATGCTGCCAAACATTTCCATCTGTTTTTTTATTTTGCATTCTTTTATCTGTTCATTTGGTATTCTACCACTATTTTGTGATGCCAACCCTTCATACAAACAAATAAAAAGCTCTATCACAGTCATATAAGATAAATGTTTAATAAATTATTTTAAAAATGCCAAGGTGAAAGAAAAGAGAAAATACTTTTTTTGGAAGAAATCTTTAGAAAAGAAAATCAAAATCTGGGGAAAAAAAATTGAGTGACTGTAAAACAGACTTAGGAGTCCTCTACAAATAATTCCAGATAAAACAGCTGTTTTCCTTTTTTTTCGGTGTTAAGATTATAATACAATTTTGCATCTATGTTCTGAGGATAAAAATATGTCATTATATGGGGTAGGTCTCATTGTGCAACAAAATAAATGTATACATTACTTTAGTGGCTCTGCTACACCTGCTCTGAAGGTTCTTGAAACAGCAGGTAGAGGTAGTGTGTTATCTTTGAGTCTACTTTCCTTCCTGGTAGGAAAGGATCTTGTAATCTATGGATGAGCTCAACTCACTAACACTAATGAATTCCCAGTCTATTTATCTGAAAATAATCTGGTTTTGCAATTGAATTTGTATCTGTCTTCAGTTTTTATAGATAATGTCAGTGTCTACAGTGAAAATACATGAGGAAAGCATCTCAAAGCGAATTCACTCTGCATTTCACGTTGTTGGCTTAAGTTAGCTTTGGTTAGCTGGGGAAAAAGTTATTGTGAACTTGTTTTACCAGCTCAGTTAGACAGTTTGTTATGATGAGATGGGTCTCTTTACACAGTGTTGCAATGAAGACCTTGTCCTCTAAAAGAAACTGCAGAGAAATTATGTCTCATTTTCCTGTGGTGAGCCCTGCAGTATCTGAATAAAGCCTGCACCTTCTGGCTTCGAGCAGTCCTGGCAACTGTGACTGGATGCACAGTGAAATGCTGTATTTCAGTCATTCATAATGAAAAAAAACCCCAAAATCAGAAGTGAATCAAATGTTTCTGCAAACCCAGTTGCTCTGTGGCAGGATGCAGCATGCAGGTGGCCACCCAAGCCCTAGCTGCACTGTATGGACACTACCGCAATTTGAGTGGTGATCACCAGAGCAGGATAGTTTTTTGTGTGTAAATGAGAGACTTTTCATTTTTCAAGCTAGTGTACAACATCCCCTTCTGCTGAGAGCAAACACACAGAGTCAGCCAGCACTGAGTTAATTACAGAAAAGCTTTGGCTTTTATTTTAGTGAGACAAAGCTCTGTCACTGCTTCCATGCACTGCTTCCCTTGCACTTCAGTGCCACAAGTTCACAGTCCCAGCTGGGGACTCTCTCTTGGTGAGACTGCTTTCTGGAACTCCATGTTCTTGGTGCTAAAACCAATTATTACAAAGGGGGAAATTCAATCGGGAAAGGCAAAAGCTATAAGGCGAGAACTATGTAGTGCCTGTTCACTGATTCATAACCAAGGGTAGGATTAAATGGTTGGGTTAGACTCAGAATTTCCCAGCAACTTGCCTCTAAGACAGCTGCTGTGGATGTCTTGCTGGATCAATTAAAGGAAGCAGGGAATGTGACAAAAGAATAATAATAAGAAACATCACGGTTGGTGTGTCTTTTCTTTCAAGCTGTGTATATTTTTTAAATGTTATGAATATCTAAGTTTTATACATTCAAGTAGCCACAGAATTTAGATATAGTATTTTAAAGGAGGATTTACAGAAAAATAAATTAAGAAAAACTGTGTTCTTTGCATAAACCTAATAAACAGCATTTACTTAAGATGTTAAGGTTTAGGTTTTTGATTATCAGACATTAGTTTGAATATTAGCAGGATTGAAACTACACATTTTCTTACTTATTCCCAATTACTACACTGGGAATAACTTCTGAGGGAGAAATGTGTGCCTGTGCATCTGTATACTTAACTATCCAATTATCTATCTTTCTAGTGGTAATAGTTTTTTAGTGATAAAAGGGTTGGTTTAGGCTGGTCATTAGGAAAAAGTCCTTGAATTTGAGTGTGGTGGATCCCTGGAATGAGCTGCCTAGAGAGGTGGTGGAGGCCCCATCCCTGAAGCCATCTAAGGTCAGGCTTGATGGGACTCCTTCTCTGGAGACATTTAAAACCTGCCTGGATATGTTCCTGTGCGACTTGATCTAGCTGATCCTGCTCTGTCAAGGGGATTGAGGTCCCTTCCAATCGCTGATGTTCTGTGATTCTGTGACTCTGAGCAATATATTCTGGTTAGTGATGTCCTTGACTGTTGTATGGAGGTTGAACTAGATGACTTCTGGAGGTCCCTTTCAACCCTGTACATTCTATGACTCTATCCTTATTCTGGAAAAGTGAAGTCGCAAAGTAAGTGAAACATTAACTTTTTGCAGGCTTCAGTGATTATATCTTGAACAAAGTGAAGCTGTTTATCTTTGGTAAAGAGCATAACAGAGTATTTCACTTAATGTATATGTCTGTATTTTTATTCCAACTGAGCAAGAAGGAAACTGACTATGTCACTGACAATTTGTGAGGGTTGGTTAGGAAGTGATAAAAAGGGAAAAGAAGGAAAAGAAAATACTTTGCACTAGCAAGTCCAAACGTTGCACTATTGATCTAGGTGATCCTGCTCTGGCAGGGAGATTGGACTAGATGCTTTCAAGATTCCTTCTAATCCCTAATGTTCCGTGATTCAGTGATTCTGTGATCCAATAAAGAAATTAATTAATTTGTAGCCTTTCTTCACTAGCAGCACAGATTTCTGCAAAAATAATTATATCATTATTAATATTTATCATTATTAATGAAAATAAGTTTACTCCTACAGTTAACTGCTAAAGGACTTCATTGTTAATCTGAGTCAAGTCAAATGGATCCGCTTACAGGTCAAGCTGGACCAGTGTTTGCCTTTGGCTGATCAATTGATCAGATCCAAGACAAAATTAACCAATTAGTTCAGTTAATGTGCTAATAGGCCGAAATAAAACAAAACAAGTAGGGTTCAGAAATTGCAGGCACTTATAAATTGCAGGCAACAAAAAAAAAATCTCTAATTCAGTTTTGGGAAAAGCAGGAAGATACATTTAATACATCCCACATAAAAACCCCAACACAAAGATATACAAAGATTAATTACATGTTCTTACATAACTGCGCCAAGTTCCCTCAAAAGGAAGAGGCTTCTAAGAGTTCTTGCTCCTTGTGGAGATGTGGAGTCCAATCAGTCAATGAATATCTTTGTCAATGTCAGTGGGCATTTTAATGTTCAGTTCCTTACTCCATGTGCTTCCATACCAGTCCTCCATTTCCAGTGCACTAATTCCTACAGCCACAAATGATGGAAAAGCTCTCTATGCTTCAGCAAACAATGGAATTCAGATTAAACCGTCCCTCCATGGATCTCTCTCTATCCACTCACTAGCTACTCAAGGCAAACAGGTTGCTTTGATAGCCCAATACCATGTATCTTTCCTTCAAAAAAGGAAAAATAAAATAAAGTGAAGAAGTAGGAAACTGGAAAGTGGGAGTTCCAAACCCAAAGCTCTAAATGGGCATCCTCCTAGAAGAGCTGTTTTTACCTGGGCTGTGAGTTGCTGTTGCTAACGGTGTCTGTGCAATACCTTTCGATATAATTTGTAGAGAAATTCCAGTTCCTCCCTAAACATGCGCCTCTTTAGCATACCCAGGTGCTGGCATACCATATCCCGGATGCGGCTGGAGGATGGACTTGTTGCATCAGCCAAACTTGCTTATGTAACTTGTGTTTATAGGCATGCATGGGGTCAGGCTTCTCACACACAACACATAGGCTGTTAACCAATCCCATGGAGACATGAATATACCAAGGACCAACCCTGAGCTCATTAGCAGCTGATATATGATTGTATTTGCTAATAAAAGGGGTGCACACCCGATACGGGGGGTGCAATGCCTCCATCATACAGTTGTCTTCTGTGCTTCATCATCGTCGTCGCCACAAGAATTAACATTACTTTTGCAATGGCCTAAATGTGCCATCCATAACTTCATTGTGTTCATGAAATATTGTGACATTTTCTGAGAGCACAATATTTTTTAAAGGACCATGGGTACACAAATAAGGATTCCTATGTGATGTCTCTTTTCTTGACTCATGCTTAAGACTAATGTGTAAGCTCATTTAGCTTATCACAAAAGCTTGTAGGAATCATTCCTTTGAGTAACAAGGCAGGGGCAGAATAAATTCACTGAAAAGGAGGAGAAAACTGAGTAACAGATTTGTAAAATCCTGCTCATTATAACACTTTAAATATAACTGGATGAGTCAAATTGCATGCCATGTTTGTTTTCTGGTTTAAAGCATAGGGAATATTTTTTTTGCATTACCCATACTGTAACTACAACAGTGCTACATGTTCACACATTGTAGTTTGACTCAAATTCAGATGTCTATCGTAGAGATGTTTTCAGAATTGCAAGTATTTACTATCTTTATAACTATCTTTGTAGGGAATGTGCCAAAAAGTATTGAAACCAGTGGATGTCAGCTGAAGTGGCTTCAGCCCTTTCTGTTTGTTCTGCATTTCTGCTATGCACCTCAAGTATTAGATCATCAAAGTGGAAGATAATTTCTGTTAGTATAAGCAATCTACACTGGGGAACTCTCAACTACTTTCAATCAAATTTACTTAAGTGCTGCCAGCAGAGCTGTCCTTCCCTGAAGATATAATTTGGTTCCCTTAAATCTTACCTTGCCTTCTTATGAAGAAATAATCTCCTTTTCAATTAGAGTTTAACAGATTCTTCCTGATTATATGTCTTGTTTGAAATGTGTGCAATTTTTCTAATTTCTATTGCAGGAACACTCTGCTATTCCTGTACGTTATCTTTTCCAACACCCAATCCTTTCCCATAGTTCCTAAGCTTACTCATGAGATTTTTATGGGGGACTGTGACAAAGGCCTTACTGAAATCAAGGTAAACCACATTCACTGGTATTCCAGCATCCACCCATTTAGAAGCAGTGTCATAGAAGGCTATCAGCTTAATCAAACATGTTTTCCCCTTGGTAAATTCATACTGACTACTTCTGATTACCTTATTGTTGTCAATATTCTTATCCAGAATGAACCAGTCCATCATTTTCCAGGGATGGAAGTGAGACTATCTGGTCTATAGTTGCTTGGATCTTCCCTTTTACCCTTTTTAAAGACTGGAGTGACATTAGCTTTCCTCCAGTCCTCAGGTACCTCTCCTGCTAACCACAATCTCTCAAAAATAACGGAGAGTGGAAGAGCAACATCAGCAAGCTCTTTCACTACTCTCGGTTGCATCTCATCAGAACCCATAGATTTATGGATATTTAACTTTTGTAACTGATCACTAACTTAGTCCTTTTAAACCACTGGAAAATCTTCCCTCTTACATGTTATCACTCCTGTCTCTGGATCTGGAGTTCCCAAGGGCTGGTCTTAGGAGTAAAAACTGAAGCAAAGAAGTTATCTAGCAGTTTTGCCTTCTCTGCCTTTTCAATTATCAGGCCTGCTGCCTCGTTTAACAGTGGCCCCACACTATCCCTATTCCTCCTTTTACTGTTAATATATCTGTAAAAGCCTTTCTTGTTTTCCTTTAACTTCCCTAGCCAACTTTAACTCTAGACGTGCTTTAGCCTTCCTATGATTTCTAACAACTTCCCTATAAGTGCAGCAAATCCCTTCTTCCACGAGCAGTAAACCTCCCTCTTACCCAAGATTTCATTTAGGAACATCCTGGTCATCCACAGGAGAGTGAGAAACACATTGCTCATTCACCATGATGAGTGCATCTGTCTGAACTCTGCTCTAAGGTTCAGACAACTTGTCTTAATATCTTAATATCTCAATTAATCAGTGTTTTGTGGATAAAATCAGAATGTGGAATCTGTGTCAAAAAGTTTTGGATGGTTCTGTAGTCTTGATAATCTAAAAGCCATAATGAACCATTAGTCCACTTGAGTACAAGTCCCCCTTTAATAAGCTTACCTCTTGGTAGTCAGCAAGAGGGGAGTATTTAACTTTTCGTTTTACTCTTTCTTAGGGCTACAGATGGAATTTTAAATGGCTTATTATCTTCATTATAGCAATAACAATCCTAATAGAGATATTCTACACGAAAGAACATGGAAATACAAAATTTATTAGTTTCTGTTCCCGCAAATTTAATTAAAACACATATTGCATGTATATAAACTTTTATTCTCAGTATTTTGTAGAACATGTCTCTAGACACACTTTTCACTACCAAAAGGGCAAATAAAATTGTGGTTTTATCAAATAGGAAACTTTGTGTTTTGTATCAATGAAAACAACCAAGTTTTGGATTCTCAAATACACTCAAGTTTTCTGTTCTCCTTACTAAACAAATATTTTTCTTCAGAAATAAATTTTCAAGCATTTCTTTAGACTGCAGAGCTTCGTTTCTACCACTGCATGGTGCTGCACCAGGCTCTAAGTGCATATTAGGGCACTACTTGTCGTTTCAAGAGTGTCTATACACATGGAAGGCTTGTCTCCTTAATTCTCTGCACAGGGACTGGGAGCTGTATCCCGGAGATACATGAGGGAAGAACGTGCTTCAGATCTGCTTCTCATTGGCAGGGAACATTTTTGCCATGTGCGCAGGACACTGGCACTGGCAGATTTTATGTAAAACATTAGTACTAGATGTCCTCCAAAATGTAATGTGCTCAAGTCAATAGGGTTTTACAACAACCTAAAGATGTAAATAACAAGAAAAAGGAATGGTTGTTTTCAGTGACGATGCTAAATCATCTCTTGGTTTCCTCGTAGAGGTTCAGGAAGAAGCTGAAATACCAATCTCTTCAGCTAAATTTCACTAATTATTTTGCTGGAATGGTTATCCTGAAGCAAGAGAAGGATTTCAGCACTCTCATCCAAAATAATTCAAAGCCAAAAACCACTTGAAGTATGACAATGTAGGCAGGAGTCTTAATAAAGCTGTTTCTTTCTTTTGTGGCAATAATAATATGCATTTTAGATTTCTTACATAAACAGTGGTACAAGAGAAGCCTGTAGAGCTGATGCTAATGCAAAGCACTCTGCAAGGGCAAATACAGCAGATGGTGTAATAGTAATATACAAAACAGGAGCAAGAAAGCAACTGGCTATGAATGATATTACAAATTATATTTTCTGACTTAATCCTGTTTCACTTTTAAATAGTGTATGATGTTAAGATGAAAAGAAATTATGATGTTAAGATGAAAAGAAATCCCACTGGGAAAATGGTGATATTCCACCTGTAACCCACCATATATTTTGTTTATGTTTACCAACAGTCACAAATCCCTTAAACATTTTTTCTCCAGTTTTTTTATTTTGTCAAGGCACTATTTAGAAAATGTTTTATAGAAATCATAAGTATGTGGGTGATGGCTTCACTGCTGTGATGTATGACTAGATTTTTCGTCTTTGTATCTAATTTCGTGTGCATCTTTTCTGCAGAAAATATATGAAGTCAAAAACACACCTGTATGAAAAAAGAAGAAAGGTGTGCTTGGTTTAGTTCAGTCTAACCAAAGGTGATAATTTTAAAAACCTGTCAAGCAGGGAAGGTCTGTTGCAATCTGGTTTTTTTATACCTAAGGATAAATAACTGTATGTGTTGGTGTTTTTTGTCTAAGTTTTTATATGACTATGAATATGAATTAAGCATATGGGCATGAATATTTAATATTTTTGTATTTTTATCTGCATTGTAATCCTGTGGAATCTGTTTACTTTACATAACTTCATTGCCTGTTGAAGCAGTCACCTTCAACTTAAGATTTCCGCAAAGTAATTTTAAGAAGAGAGGGTAGGGAGATATCACATTCTTACAACATATTATCAATGAATAAATTAATTTCAAAATCCATGTAAGGATTTTCTTTTATTCAACAAACATACTTTTGCAGGACAACAAACAGCAACACCTGTATTTTCAGTGCACATTTTCAAAATACAAGAATTGGAGCGCATAAATTTTACTGATGGATGGAAGAAATTACAGAACCAAAACTTTCTGGACATTTCTAGGTGTGGAAAATCTGAAAATAATGAAAATGTTCTTGTAGTATTCCATTTCAAATTAACTCAGTTTTTGCGAAAGCTTTCTGTTTTATTTGGCTGGGTATAACAGAAGGACTACCACTGAATAGAGGCAGCATTTAATCTATGAATATTTATGTCTCTCTAAACTGGAAATCGACTTTGGCATATTTTAAAGTTGAAGAGGTTCCAAATAAAGATGAGCGAAAACCAGAATATAATGTGTTACCTTTAATGCTTTAATGGTAACTTCTTAATTTGGAAAATTAATATTTTGAAGAACAGAGTTTTAGATTATTATATAACAATTTAATTATAAATCTCTCTATGAGTCTTCCACTTTAATCATTAAAAATTAATACTTCATTTCTACCTTTATATTTCCTTGCTTTATTATTTTAATATCTAAAAAATGTTTAAATTCATAGGTAGATAATAAAAAAAAGTATTGTTAGATGCTTTTATTTTTTCTCTTGCAATATTCCTCTGCTTCTTCCCAGAAAAATTATTCCATTGCAGAGGGAGATTGTCTGCCTTTTCTCTTTAATGAAAATTAATTAGATTAGAAGATTTTCTTATATGTTCAATAATATACCCTCAATCATTAATCATTCAGGAAAAAAAACACTTGGAAGGCCAATGTTGAAACAACATCTAATTATACGAACTACAAGTGATAAGAAAAGGCCTCTAGATTTCTTTATACAACAATTGCACAAGAACAGACAAATTTAGTTTTATTTTATAATATGGGCCCGTTTGAGCAGTCACTTAAATTGATTGTGTCACTTTTAGAATGTATTCTAAAAAAACCTGTTCATATTACATTTTAGGAGGATGTAGGAAAAAACTCATTAGTCAGCTAAAACGTACAAGTATCAGTATTTAGCTCAGTTGATTTTTGCTATTGACATAGGATGGAAGAAATTAAATCAGAAATAGTGATCAGGAAAAGGGAAGGCCTAGCCTACGGCTTGAATATTTTTAAATTTAAATAATTTAATTCTTCAGGTTTTGCACCAGTGCACTGGTGATCAGCTGCAGAGGTGTCAGATTCCCAGTTCAGTGGTTGAAGTCAATGTAAGCGTATGATGAGCATACCATCCAACCTTTATCTATAGTAACCTTTAGAATGGAGAGACCCAAAAGCTTTCCTGGAGGTTTCTTTCCTTTATGACTTCTCTAAAGGCTAAAGCTGAGAGACTGGCTGAATTATGAACCTGAGACGCTGGTCATTGAGTCAAGTATTTTTTGCTATTGCTTGGTGGTTCTATTTAATTTTGATTTTCTTTTGTTGCATACCTTTCATGTAAGTCAGTATTGGAGGAGACATAAATTGCACTTTTAAATGAATACAGTTCCTAAATCAATATCAAATTTCTGGAAGATATAATCTACTGAAAAGAGAGATTGCCACATTTCAGCAGTGCATTTAAAGATGAGGGTATGAGCTACAGTCCTAGGGGAAAACAGGTAAGATATAATGTTTAACAATCACCTTTCCTGTCATTCTACTGGAGGGTTTTTCTATGTACAAACTACAAATATTTAACTGCATTCTACATGACTGAGTTTTGTTGCCAATTGTATTGGCCTTTTTGCATTTGGTCATCCTTTCCCTTCTTTACTCTCTCTTCATCTTTTCAATTTGTATGCATTTTTCAACCCTTTTCTTTTGCTTCTCCTTTGCTAGAACTTTAATCTTCCAGTTGCAGTCTTCACTCTGATTCTGACAGTCCTTCCCACTGAATGTTTTTTTCTCCATTTCAGGGGTGGCTCCTATTGCTGCTTTTTTGTCACCCTATTCACCAATTCAGACAGCTAGGTTGGTATATCTGTATTTTCTGCTGTTTCTGCATGTACTCACTTTTGCCATTAGAGTGAGAGCACAGCAGTCCTCAGAAACAAGAGGAATAGAAGCTGAGGTAGCCGTGTCTCTTTAGCTTGGAGAAGTGGAAACTGAGGGGTGACCTGATTAACGTTTATAAATATGAGAAGGGTGGTTGTCAGGAGGATGGAGCCAGGCTCTTGTCAGTGTCATCTAGTGATAGGACGAGGGGAAATGAGTGTAAGCTGGAACATAGAAGGTTCCACATAAATATGAGAAGGAACTTCTTCCCAGTGAGGGCAACAGAGCACTGGAACAGGCTGCCCAGTGGAGTTGTGGAGTCTTCTTCACTGGAGACATTTAAAACCAACTTGGATGTGTTCCTGTGCGACTGGGTGATCCTGCTGTGGCAGGGGAATTGGATTAGATGATATTTCAAGGTCCCTTCCAATTCCTGATGATTCTATGATAATAGATTTTGCTGAGGGCTGGGTGTGATGTCATGTCATGAGTTTCTGTAGGTTCTTTGTTGAAGTCACCCATTTGGGTCTGTTGAGTAGGTAGCCTGACTCAAGAACAGTGTGGATGATGTAGAAAATAATTTCCATACTTTTGATATAGGAATTGACAAAACCACATTTTTGAGAGCACATTCTAAAGATTCAAATAGTAACAGTTAAATTTACTGTCTCCTTGACCTGTAAGAAGGCATTCCAGTAAAAAAAATAAATAAATAACACAAGTCAATGTAAACTACGAACACCTAGTATTTGTGAGAAATTATGTTTTTAAATATGTATGTAGAGGCCCATTATTTGCATAGTAAGATGGAATTCATGAATCCTATCCTGTATGCACTGATTATTTTTTAGGGGTTTTTTTTCCTCAGTTCTCAAGAGTCTAGATTAAAAATTACATATTCAAATACATTATGTTGAATATAATTGAAATTGTACTCCAGAAATAATAATTCTTCCTGTTCCAAACATCTGATTTTTAATACCAAACTACATTTGGTATTATATCTTGTCCCATTCACTAATTAGTAACATTTATTTAACAGTAACAGTAATATTTATTAAATTCAGTTGGAATTCATATCTAGTATCCTATTTTATTTAGTTTTGCACAAATATATTAATTATGCACACATCTGTACTGGTGCTAGAGGAAATTGAACAGCTAACCTAGTCTGTGTAGCTGATCTGAGCTTTGTCATCTTGGACATTTCCATACATCTGTGGTATGCTTAAATTAATCTGCTCAAGAGATACCAGCATGCTACAGAGCTCTTTTGTTCTATTTACACTCAGAAAATTGAATTTTATGTGAGCAGGAATGAAAATCACCATAATAAAAATGTTTGGTACAAACACTTTGAATATACTGACGCATAAGATCAGTCATACAAGTGATTTTTGCCTCAATTGTATATTACATTTTTTTTTTACCTATTCAGGGGCTTTATTCCTGTCACAAAATATCTTGTCATGATGAAAACTAGTTGATTCTGAGCATCAGACATCTTTCCTAATACTGAAAAATATGTACGGCAGTATAGAAGACCAAGTTTTTTTGAACCTGTGTTTCGCAACCCTATTAAAAATTTCAGTATACTAAATATGAGGAACTTGGAGCAGCCCATTTGAAGTTTAGCTAGTTTTTCTGTCAGAAGGACTTATTGCAAGAAGGATATGCTTATAGGCCCTTAAAAACTGTAGTGAAAGAAGCTAATGAAACAATATAATATAACCAGCGTTTCAAGCAAAAATCGCTTTACATTTTTATCTTTGTTATTCATATCTTTTGTTTTCAATAGCAGCAGTGATTCAGGAAACATTTATTAGAAACATTAGCCTGGCCCAGTAGGTGTCAGATTAGATATGCATGACTCCATTATCTCCCTCTACTACTCTGCATCAAGGGGACAGTGGAGATGGGGTTTATGAGGAAACGAGAGCAAACAAAAGACTATCATTTCAGTCTTGGAGTGATGCTTTTACCATTAAGAAAAAGTCAGTATCTGGATTGACTGTATGGTTTTATTGTATTATTGTTTCCCATAATGTATCTAATGCATACCACTACCCAAGTAATGACATTATTAGCTGTCTATGCATTGCTACTTGATTGGCTAGACATGAACACAGAAGTATTTATAATGGTGTGGTTTTTTTTCTCTTACTTAAAAACTGCTGGATTTCTTCTGAATTCCTTTATTAGCTGTTTGAAATGTTTAGTACTTACGAATTCAAAATAAGTGTTTTTTACCTTCTCTGTTTCTGTTTCACACGCATTTCACAGTATCAGAGAACATTAGAGATTGAAAGGGACCTTGAAGTATCATCTAATCCAATCCCGCTGCCACAGTCGGATCATTTAGTTCAAATCACACAGGAGCATATCCAGGCAGGATTTAAACATCTCCAGGGAAGGAGACTTCACAATTCCCCTGGGCAGCCTGTTCCAGTGTTCTGTCACCCTCATCATGAAGAAGTTCCTTCTCATATTTATGTTCCAGCTTACACCCACTGCTCCTTGCCTTCTCATTAGGTGACAGTGAGAAGAGCCTGGCTCCATCCTCCTGACACCCACACTTCACATTTTTATAAACATTAATGAGGTCACCCCTCAGTCTCCTTTTTCCCAAGCTCAAGAGACCCCAGCTCCCTCAGCCTTTCCTCATAAGGGAGACGTTCCACTCTCTCCATCATCTTTGTGGCTCTACGCTGGACTCTCTCAAGCTGTTCCATGTCCTTCCGGAACTGAGGGGCCCAGAACTAGAGGAAGTATTCCAGATGTGGCCTCACCAGGGCAGAGTAGAGGGGGAGAAGGAACTCTCTCAATCTGTTAATACTCCTGATCCACCCCAGGATGTTGTTGGCCTTCTGGTTTGTGGTCATCTTGTTGACCACCAGAACCCCCAGGTCCCATTCTCCTACACTGCTCTCCAACAAGTTAGATCCCAACCTATACTGGTACCTGGAGTTGTTCTTGTCTAGATGCCAGACTCTATACTTATCCATGTTATAGTTCATTCAATTTCTCTCTGCCCAGCTCTCCAGACTGTCCAGGTCTCATCAAATGGCAGTGTAGTCTGCCGAGGTGTTGGCCACTCCTCCCAGCTTTGTGTCATCAGCAAACTTGCTGAGAGTGCACCCTAATTCCTTGTCCAAGACATTAATGAATTTTTTTAATAGTACTTGTGCCAATACTGACCCTTGGGGGACTCCACTAGATACCGGCCTCCAACTCTGTCCCATTGACCATTACTCTCTGGCTTCTATCCTACAGCCAGTTCATGATCCACCTCACTGCCTGATCATCCAGACCATACTGCCTCAGTTTGGCTGCAATGGTGCTGTGGGAGACTGTGTCAAATTCTTTACTAAAGGCAAGGTAGATAGCATCCACGGTTTTACCATCATCTATCCACCTGGTTGTGCCCTCATAAAAGGTTGTCAGGTTTGTCAAGCACCACTTCCATTTGGTGAAGCCATGCTGACTGTCCCTAATGATCCTCCTGTCCTTGATGTGCCTGGAGACAGCCTCTAGAACAAATTGTTCCATCACCTTTCCTGGGATGGAGGTGAGGCTGACCAGTCTATGTTTACTTGGGTCCTCCTTCTTACCCTTTTTGAAGATTAGAGTGACATTTGCTATCCTTCGGTCCCTAGGCACCTCTCCTGATCCCCAAGACTTAGAAAAGATGATGGAGAGTGGCCTAGCAATGACTTCCACGGTCTCCCTTAGCATTCGTGTGTGCATCCCATCAGGGCCCATGGATTTATGTCCATCCAGTTTGCTCAACTTATCCTTAACCCAGTCCTCATCAACCCAGGGGCAACACCTCTTTTGTCTCAACTTCCTCTGGGCCTCAGCAGTCTGGGGCTTGATTTCAGGACAGCTCCCAGAAGTATAGACAGAGGCAAAGAAAGTGTTCAGTATCTATGCTTTCTCTGTATCCTCTGTCTCCAGGGCACTCATCTCATTCAGCAAGGGGCCTACTTTGCCTCTAGATTTAGTTTTAACTGCAATGTGTTTGAAGAAGCTCTTTTTGTTGCCCTTGACCTCTCCTGCAAGGTTTAATTCCAAGGAGGCCTTGGCTTTCCTAGTTGCATCCCTACGCCCTCTGACTAGAGCCTTATAATCATCCCAGGTGGCCATTCCCTCCTTCCATGACCTATAGACTTTCTTCTTCCTCTTGAGTTTGTCCAGTAGCTCCCTGTTTAACCACACAACTCTTCTGGCTCCCTTCATTGACTTCCTACCTGGAATGCTTTGGGCTTGAAAGATGTGGTCTTTGAAAGTTAACTATCTATCTTGTGCCTCTTTACCTGACAATACCCTGTCCCATGGGATTTCCCCTAGCAATTGCTTGAAAAGGCCAAAGTTGGCCCTCTTGAAGTCCAAGGTTGTGGTTCTGCTAGGTATTCTGTTTCTGACACAGGAGATGCTGTATTCCACCATTCATGGTCACTGCACCCAAGGCTACACTCAACCTTCACTGCTTCAACTAGACCCTCCTTGTTGTTGAGTACAAGATCCAGTAATGCTCCTCTCCTAGTGGGCTCTTACAGCTTTTGCATCAGGAAGTTGTCACCAGTGCATTGGAGTGACCTCCTGGACTGTGGATGGCTGGCTGAGTAGGTCTTCCAGCAAATATCAGGGTAGTTAAAATCCCCCATGAGAACC
>JAOXOE010028926.1:0-15297 GCA_028565055.1 Phoeniculus purpureus
TTGTTGCTCCTCTGGACCTGCTCCAGCCCCTCCATCTCTTTCTTGAAGTGAGGAGCCCAGCACTGCCCCCAGTACTCCAGGGGAGCCCTCCCCAGTGCCCCCAGTACAGAGTGAGAACAAACCAACAGCTCTAGCAGGAACATTCAAACATTTATTTTTTGGGGGAAGATTTAAATAAACCCACTGGGAAAAGTTATTGACGATGAGGGGAGGATCTGGCGCTGCGCTCTTGAAGCAGAAGTTCTGTTCCCCTTGGACAGGAGCCCTGACTTCCACCTCATTAGACCTCATACAAGTCCTAATGAGGGATCCCCAGGAATTTGCTAATTACTCTGCTGGAATGACCTCCTACATGTCCAGCTAGAGAGAAGGGGGTTGTCCACAACCCAGTGCCAAACTGGAGAGGCTGGTGAGTTCCTACTCCCTCTTCCTTAGCATCAAAGGTCTTTGCAATCTTCAAGACCTAAAGCTCAGCCCCAGTCCCTGCTGCTGGCCACAGGACATCCCAGCAGCAACAAGGGCTCTTCCAGGAACCATGGGCAGGTCTGGGAAAGGACAACACAAATCTGTAGTCTTCTGTACTGGGAATTTGTGGGAACTGTTTGTGTTTAGGGTATAAGTGAGAGGAGCAAATAAGGGGGGGATTGGTTTTTGGTCCCTTGGTTGGTTGCGGTCAGCCCATCCTTCCTTGGGGCAAGTCCACTCATCTTCACCCTTTAACCCTGTCACCACCCTGACCTCTCTGTGAGTAGGAATCAGCTTGGAAAGGACACAAGGACAGTAAACCCAAAACTGATGGGTCCAAGCCATGCACAGGGATGCTTGGATGTGCAACATGCTGGTCGATATACGGGGGTGGCTGTGCTCCGTGTGGAATGATGTCCCTGGTCCTACTGGCTACTCTATTGCTGATCCAAGCCATTTGTGGCTGTTGGCCTTTTGTGCCACCTGGGCACCCAGCTGGCTCCTGTTCAGCCGGTTGTCAGCCAGTGCTGCCAGGTCCCTCTCTGCCAGGCTGCTCTGCAGCCCCTCATCCCCCAGTCTGTAGCTGCAGGGGGTTCTTGTGGCCAAAGTGTAGGACCCTGCCCTTAGCCCTGTTAAACCTCATCCTATTGGCCTCAGCGCACTGACCCAGACTCTCCAGCTCTCTCTGCAGCATCTTCCTCCCTGCTAGCCCATCAACACTCCCCAGCCATCAACACACCATCAGCCAAGATTCCCTGTGCTCCACCGCATCATCTTCCAGTGACTGGTGACTTATTAACACGGAGCATCGCAGCATCACCCCTAACCCCCATGACGCTGGGGCAGCGCCCGGCCAGCGCTTGCCCCAGCACCACGGGTTTGCTCCGGGACAGCATCACAGTCTAGCGGATCTTGGCTCCGTCCTGGCAGCCTGGACCTTCCCATGACCCAGCTCCTATTTCAGGGTTTCTCTGTCTATTTAAGGACGGAATGAAACGCGCTGGAAATGTCGCCACCCCAAACATCCAGTCGCTTTTTGAGGCTGACAGCAAGGGATCCCAGAGCTTTTTGTTTTGCTTGGGGTTGGGTTTTGTTTTTATTCCCCTTTTAGCTTGAAAACCCTATTAGGGAGAAGAAGAAATCAGCTGCTCTGTGACCGAGGAGCTCAGCCCCTCAAAACCCTACAAAAAGCCCCTTGAAGTCAAAAAAAAAAAGCAGGAAGCCGGCTGGTTTCTGCTGCAGAAAAGCGTCACCGGGCAAAAGCTTTAGGATGGGGGTGAGGAGCCCGAGGTGGGGGAAGACAGCGAGGCAACGGCCCCGGCCAACAACGGCGAGCCAGAGCACGCTACAGGAAGCCGCAGCCTCCGGTGATAAATAGGAGACCGGGGAGAACAGGATGCACGTAAGGCGAGCTCAACAGGATGAGGGGATGTGAGCCGGCGGCTGCCCAGTCCCTCCGTCTGTCCGTCCATCCAGGCAGCGGGATGGCCGTCACCCGGCTGCTGCTGCCGCTGCTGCTGCTGGTGCTGGTGCGTGGGTCCGACGGGGAGGACGCCGAGGTGATCTGCGCCGGCACCGCATGCTACACCCTTCACCGCACCAAGCTGAGCTGGGATGATGCCCAGAAGCGCTGCCAGGACAACGGCGGCAACCTGGCTCCGGTACGCAGCCCCGACGAGGCTGAGCGGCTGCGGGAGCTGCTGGCAGCGGCCGCCTGGCCGGGCACCGCGTGGATCGGGCTGTCGTTGGTGAGGCCACGCTGCGTGCAGCCGCAGGAGCCACTACGGGGTTTCGCCTGGGTGGCCGGCGGGGAGTCCAGTAACTACTCGGCATGGCTATCTGAGCCCACCGTCACTTGCCTCAGCTCCCGCTGCGTCAGCATGCGGCTGGACGAGCCGTCTGGGACCGCCGGCTGGACTGACCACTCCTGCCGGACCTCGCAGCCTGCTTTCCTCTGCAAGTTCAGCTTCCGGGGGATGTGTGGTCCCCTGCCACTGGCTGGGCCTGGACGGGCCACCTACACCACCCCCTTTGCGGTTCGGAGCCCGCGGCTAGTGGCGGCCCCCTTCGGCACGCTGGCGGAGGTTGAATGCGAGAGGGACAAGGGACAGCTCTTTGTGCTTTGCAAGGTGTCGCTGGATGGGGGGGGCTTCGCCTGGCATCCTCCTGGACCCCTCTGCCCCATTTCCTGTGCCCACCACAACGGGGGCTGCCAGCACCGATGTCTGGAGGCACCGGGAGAGTCCCCACGATGCGACTGCGATCCAGGCTACGTCTTGGCTCCTGACATGTCCACCTGCCTGCCCAAGGATGCTTGCCACCCCAACCCCTGCCAGGGGACCTGCCAAGCCCAGCCTGGAGGCTTCGAGTGTGGCTGTGAGGCTGGCTACACCCTGGACTCCGATGGCTGGAGCTGCCGGGATGTGGATGAGTGCCTGGCCAACCCCTGTGAGCACGAGTGCCACAACACAGTCGGCAGCTTCGTCTGCCTCTGCCAGCCTGGCTATCAGCCAGCAGGGCCAGGTGGCCGCCACTGCCACGATGAGGACGAGTGCACCCGCTCCAACGTCTGTCCCCACATCTGTCACAACGTACCTGGATCCTTCTACTGCACTTGCAGGTCCGGCTACCAGCGCCAGCCTGGTGGTGGCAATGCCTGTGTGGATGTGGATGAGTGCCAGCGGGACCCCTGCCCGGGGCCCTGCCGCAACCTGCCTGGTGACTTTGAGTGCCTCTGTCCACCCGGGTTCCTCCAAGAGGAGGATCGACACGGCTGCCGTGCCGCTGGAGAGGAGCCTACGGGGACTCCCAACAGCACCACGAGCATCCCGCACAGCACGGGCATTCTCCAGACCACCGGTGCCCCACGGACCACGGGCATCCCCCAGACCTTGGCCATCCCTGCTGGGGCGACGCCTCCAGCTCCCACAGCTGTAGGGTCGGCACCCAGCCCTGAGCACAACTCCGATGGCCCCAGACTGCTCCTTTATTACATCATGGGCAGCTTGGTAGCCATCCTGCTACTGCTGGCCTTTGCCCTGGCCCTGGTGACTTGCAGGAGGAGGGCGGCCAAGCGGGAGAAGCGCCCGGCTAAAAACGCAGCAGACAACTACTGCTGGGTGCCCGAGCAGCAGGACAACCGCGGGGCAGGTGGCGAGCGCAGGTAACGGCACCCACAGCACTGAGGCGAGGAGCAGGGGGTGCTTCTGCCGATGGAAAAGGGAAATACGAGGGGTGGAGGGTGCTTCTGTCCGTTCAGCCGGCGCTTTGCACGGCTGAGAGCTTGCCCTGAGGTTTCTTGTAAAGCAGGAGCTGGGGGGGGATTGGACTAGATGATCTTTGAGGTCCCTTCCAATCCCTAATGATTCTATGATCTTCCCCTACAAAGGCAGGTTTGGGGTGGCAGTGGAGGGTGAAAGCAGCTGTAATCAGTCCTGCTGAGGGAAGGGTCTGCAGCCTCAAGCAGGGTTTTTGTCGTGTTTTGCTTTATCTTGCTAAAGATGGCACTCGAGAGGGAACCCCCTCCCTGTAAAGGGCACCCTGGCTGTTGTGCATTTGCTGGTGGACGTATCTAGAGCTTCTAACCCTGCTTCAAAGCAAACACCTTCGCAGAGTGATGCTGTTCCCAGTCCTCCCCCAGGTGCCTAGACCTCAGCAAGCTGCGTTCTTACAGTCATAGAGTCCTCAGGGCTGGAAAGGACCTCCAGGATCAGCAAGTCCAGCCTCATCCCAACAGCTCCCTAACCCCTAGACCATGACCTCAAGTGCTCTGGCTACTTGATTTTAAACCCCTCCAGGGATGGGGACTCCACCACCTCCCTGGGCAGCCTGGTCCAGGACCCAACCACTCTCTCAGCAAAGAGAATCTTCCCAAGACCCAATCTAACCCTCCCCTGATGCAGCTTGAGACCACTTCCTCATATCCTATCATTAGTCATTTGGGAGAAGAGACCAGAAGCAGCCTCACTACAACCCCCTTTGAGGGAGCTGCAGAGAGCAAGAAGGTCTCCTCTCAGCCTTCTCTTGACTCAATAACCCCAGTTCCCTCAGCTGCTCTCCAGAGCGCCTGGTTTCCACACCTCAGCCCCTCCTGACATCAAAGAGTTATTGAGGCTGGAAAAGACCTCTAAGGTCATCGAGTCCAGAAAGAAAATCTCACAGTCTCTTCAAACTGCTCCAGCACAGATCCTCCCAGGAAAGCTGGGGTGAGGATGGTGGTGCACAGGGGCCACTCCAGCTTCCCAGTGAGCAGCACCAGCATCACTGTTTCTGAGGGGAGAAGGTGCTCTCAAAGCATGGGCTTGTGATTTCACAGAATCACAGAGCAGTAGGGGTTGGAAGGCACCTCAAAATATCATCTAGTCCAATCCCCCTGCCAGAGCAGGACCACCTAGACCAAGGTCTGGAGGGCCCACTGGCCTTCTCAAGTCACCGCTGCTTTTGTCGTTATCCTTGAGGCTTCATTGTTGCGGCAACGGGACCTGAACACAAAGGAGTCTGCTGGAAGTGGCAACCTGCATCCTGTTCTTCCATGTGTGGAGGAAAACCTTTTCCTGCTGGGTTTTTTTTGGGTCTTCGTGTCTCCATTGTGAAGCTAAAACACCCCAACAGCTCTGCAAACAGAAGCAACACAGGAAGATGCAGCTGATACAGATGTCTTTCATTTGTCCTCAAGTCATGTGTCCAGTGTTGGGCCTCTCACTACAAGAGGGACATTGAAGGGCTGGAGAGGGGACAGAGGCTACCAAGACTGTAAAGGGCTTGGAACCGGTGTCGTGTGAGGAACAGCTGGGGGAGCTGGGGCTGTTTAGCCTGGAGAAGAGGACACTGTGGGGAGACCTTCTTGCTCTCTACAGCTACTTGAAAGGAGGCTGTAGAGAGGCAGGAATTGGTCTGTTCTCCCCAGTGGCCAGTGATAGAACAAGGGGAAATGGCCTTAAGCTGTGCTAGAGGAGGAGGGGAGGTTCAGGTTGGATGTCAGGAGGAATTTCTTTCACAGATCACAGACTCACAGAACATTAGGGATTGGAAGGGACCTCAAAAGATCATCCAGTCCCATCCCCCAGCCACAGCAGCATCCCCTAGATCCAGTCATTAGCGATTGGAAGGGACCTCCAAAGATCATCCAGTCCAATCCCCCTGCCACAGCAGGACCCCCTAGACCAAGTCACACAAGGCTGTTGGGCACTGGAACATCTGCCCAGAGAGTCCCCAGCATCCCTGGAGGTGCTGAAGAGAAGGGTAGATGTTGCACTGGGGAACAGGGTTTAGTGGTGCTGATAGGGCTGGGAAAAGGCTGGACCTGATGACCTTGTAGGTCTCTTCCAGCCAAATCTGTTCTATGGTTTTATGAATCCTCTTCTCTGCACAGCAGCTGGGAGAAGCAGCCTGTGCAGCAGCAGCAGCTGCAGCAGCATCCTTGGAAGTCCTGCTGAAAACTCCTACCCTGTGTGTGTTAGGATGAGCTGACAGAGCCTTTTTAATACAGGAGTTACTTCAGTGAGTGACTCATCCTGGCCCAAATCTGTGGGACAAACTGCACCCAGACAATGGTGCTGCCTGAGCTGTCGGGCGATGCCGGATTTTTTGGAAGGGACCTTGAAAGATCATCCAGTCCAATCCTCCTGCTACAGCAGGATCCCCTAGATCCAGTCACACAGGAACATGGGCAGGCAGGTTTTGAACACCTCCAGAGAAGGAGACTCCACAACCCCCCTGGGCAGCCCCTGCCAGGGCTCTGGCACCCTCACTGGGAAGAAGGTCCTTCTCACATTGATGTGGATGCTTCTCCATTCCAGCTCACACCTCCTGCCCCTTGTCCTGTCACTGGGTGCCCCTGAGCAGAGCCTGGCTCCATCCTTCCAAAAATGGGAACAGAATAGTTTGGTACAGTCAGAGAAGATGGGATGCTCACCCTGGCTTGAGGGGGTTTTATCATGGGGGCCCTGGGGCAGCTACCTCAGCACCTTGTTCCTCACCTTGGTCACCCACGCAGCGGTGAGCCTGGCAGCTGCCTTCAGCTAGACGAAGGAGGGGCGTCCCACCTGTGGAATGACACTGTGTGTTGCTTTTCTGATGAGACACTGATAAAATCTAAATGGAATGAGTTTTCAGGGGCTTTTAATAAACATCGATGGTTTTTATTCCATTGACTTGGTGCGTGGAACCCTTGTGTTTGCCAGCGTCTCCTCTGTCCCTGCTCATCCCACACAGAGTGAAGTTGGGGAGGATCTCGGCCTTTCGAAGGCACTGGTGTCCTGAGTGAGGGCTGTTCACTCCAAGGCCATGGGGTGGGGGCATTGGTATGATTCTGGTTGGGTCCTAACCCATGAGCAGGGTTCTAAGCTCACTTACAAAGCCCTAAGCCCATGAACAACTCATGAGCAAGCTACTAAACCCTAAGCCCAAAAGGAAGGTCTTAAGCTTGCAAACAAAGTCCTGAGCTCATGAGCAAGATCCTAAGCCCATGAACTAGGTCCTAAACCTATAAGCAAGGTCCAAAGCCCAGTAGCAAGGTCCTAAAGCCATGAGCAAGGTCCTAAAGCCATGAGCAAAGTCCTAAAGCCATGAGCAAGGTTCTAAAGCCATGAGCAAGGTCCCAAGACCGGTAGCAAAGTCCTAAAGCCATGAGCAATCTCTTAAGCCCATAAACAAGCTCTTAAACCCATAAGCAAAGTCCTAAGTTGACATACAATGTCCTAAACCCAGTCACAAGGTCCTAAACCGATAAGCAAGATCCTAAGCTCACAAACAAGGTCCTAAGCCCAGTAGCAATGTCCTAAAGCCATGAGCAAAGTCCAAAGCCCATGGGCCAGCTCCTAAACCCACGAGCAAGATCCTAAGACCACAAGGAAGGTCCTAAACTCACAAGCAAGGTCCTAAACCCATAAGCAAGATCCTAAACTGACAAACAAGGTCTTAGACCCCCTAACAGAGTCTTATGGCCATGAGGCAAGACCTAAGGTAATCCTGCTGAGCAACTGCCAGAGCAGGACCACCTAGACCGAGTTGCACAACCTACATTGATGCTTCTCATTACTCCTTCCCAGGTGAAGGACTTTGCTCCTGTTCTTATTAAACCTCATTAAATTCCTCTTAGCTCAACCCGTCCAGTCTGTCCAAGACTTCCTGAGGGGCTGCACAGCCATCAGGTCAATCAGCCAGACCTCCCATCACCAGCAAACTTGCTGAGGAGATGCTCAACCCCAATCACCAACCCAGCACTGCCAGGGCACCTCTAACCCGTCTCCCTCAACACTACATCTCCACAGCTTTTCAATCCCTCCAGCCATGGGGACTCCCCCACTGCCCTGGGCAGTCTTGACAACCTTTGTGGGGAAGAGATTGTTCCTCATGGGCAACCTAAACCTGCTCTGGGCCATGAGCCTTCAGCTTTCCTAAGGGAAAAGCCAGCCTTGGGTGCCTCAGGCTGCTGGGCAAGTGCATGTCTTGGAGATGTGGCCAGGCTCAACAGAGAGCTGATGGAGAAGGAGAAGAGTGATGGCCCTAAATAAGCAAAACTATCAAGATTTTCCCCTGCTGGAGTCCTGATCTCTGCATCCCTTGTAAATTGACCTCAGTGCGAGCCATCACTTAGAGAAGAACACAACCCAGCCGTGCCCGTTGTGGGGCAGGGGCACGGGGCTAGGGCGAGGGGTAGGGACAGGTCCCAGGTGAAGGGGATGGCAGAAGTCACAAGGATGCAAACACCCAGCCCCAGGAGGCTTTAATCCCCGTGAGAAACGCCACCGGTTGCTTTCCCTGGCCGTGGTCCAAGAATTAACATCAAACTATGAGCCAGGAGGGGAAAAATATCCCAGACGTGCTTGTAGGACCCAGCTCAGCCCTACTGCTGCCCTCTCGTCATGTTGCCTGCACCACTGACTGCCAAAGGTGGCTCTAACACACCACAGAGATGGTGGGATGGTGTGAGGAAAACTCACTTCCCCAGTTTGAACCAGCAAGTCCCTCAGCATCTGGTGTGACCTGTTCTTCATCACAACATGACAAGGTCTGAAGAGGAGGACGAGGCTCCCAGGTGACCTTCCAGCAGCTTTCCAGTCTCTGAAGGGGGCTACAAGAAAGCTGGAGGAGGGCTTTTGACAGGGGTGGGAGTGAGAAGACAAGGGGAAAAGGGTTCCAGACTTGAAGTGGGGAGATTGAGGTTGGACATGAGGAACTTGGCTGTGAGGGTGGGGAGATGCTGGAACAGGATGCCCAAGGCAGTTGTGGCTGCTCCATCCCTGGCAGTGTTGAAGGCCAGGTTGGCTGGGGCCCTGAGTAACCTGCTCTAGTGAAGGGGAATTGGAACTGAATTGGCCCCTCCCAACCCTGGCCACTCGATGGTTCTATGAACACTGATAAAGACTAAGTTATCTAGCGCTGCTCCCCACGCTGCAGTTAAAACCCCTTGTGATTCAGCTCTGTTGTTCTGGGTACTGCAGCTCCTAATGTTTTGCCATACTGTGAACCCCAGCTTGGGCTGAGAAAGCCAGGAAACACCCATTTGGTGCTATGTTGGATGACGCGAGTCTATTGCACAGAAGAGAGCAGAGATCGTGGTGGTTTGTTGGTGTGAGGCTCATCACTCACTTGAGCAATCCCATGCGGTGGAACACGTAAAGCTCGTGATCAAGTTGGGAAGTACAGGCAGGGACAACTCGAACAAAACTCTGGATCAGGTGGAATTCTGGTACATGGTGTGGCACGAGGATGACGCAGAAGTCTTTGTCCTGAAACAGATTTGCAGAGAGCAAAAGCTTAGCGAGAGCAAGGCAAGCCTTACACAAAATCTGCTGATGAGAGGGGAGAGGAAGAAAACAAATTACCCTGCTCACAACATGCCTACAATCCAAGTCTTGTGCAGCCTAGATGGTCTAATACCTAGGCAGCACAAAGGAACTGAGGAGCTCAACATTAAGTTGGCTCACAGGGACAGGCCTTTTGGCTTCCATAGCAAAGGCTTAGTAGGTAATACCCTGCTATTCCCTAATGCTCCTCTTTTTTTTCATGCGGCCTCCCTCTGTTCCTCCTCAGTAAAACATATTTCAGTTGAAAGGCACCTACAATGATCATCTAGTCCAACTGCCCACTACAAACACTATCTTTACGCCCACTCCTTTAGGGCAAACATGATCATAGGATCATGAGCCCTCTGAGCTCATCCAGCCCAGCCCAGCACCTAACATCACCCCAGCAGCCAGATCAAGACACTAAGGGCCACAGCCAGGCTGTCCTTCAACAACTCCAGGGATGAGGATGCCACCACTGCCCCCTGGGCAGTCCAGTCCAGGCTCTTTCCATATGGAAGGACTTCCTAACATCCAACCTAACCCATCCCCGGCAGCTTCAGGCCCTGCCCTCTTGTCCTGACACTAGTTACCTGGGAGAAGAACCCGACCCCAACCTGACTATAAACTAAATTCAGGGAGTTGGAGAGAGGGAGAGGGTCCTCCCGGAGTCTCCTCCAGGCTAAACACCTCCAGCTCCCTCAGCCTCTCCCTAACAGCCTTTCCCTCCAGTCCCTTCCCCAGCCTTGTTGCTCCTTTGGACCCACTCCAGCCCCTCAATCTCTTTGTTGAAGTGAGGGACCCAGTACTGCCCCCAGTACCGGAGGAGAGGCCCTTCCCATAAACGGTCCTTTTTCTACCTTACTGTTCCTCTGCAGTGAAATTTCAGGACAGTGTGTGTCTTTACAGGACCTTTCGCAGATTTGCAGCCAAGTGAAACCCTCATCAAGGGACCTTAGGGACAGGGTTTAGGTGTGGGCTTGGTGCAGGTTGGTTAACGGTTGGACTCAGTGATCTTGGATGTCTTTTTCAACCTGCTACGATTCTATGGTTCTAGGACTTACATACACAAAATAAAATCTAAAGGGTAGTCAAGGAGAGGACTCAAACAGTGCACAATAACTAGCTGCAGCATGCAGCATCTCTCTTGGAGGAGAGACTGAGAGATTTGGGCTGTTTAATTTGAGGAAGTGGAGGCTGACGGGAGACCTCATCGCTCTCTACAACTATCTGAAAAGACACTGTAGAGGTGTTGGTGCTGGTCTCTTCTCGCAGGTCATTAGCCACAGAAGCATAGGGAAGGGCTTCAAGCTTCAACAGTGGAGGGTTAGAGTGGCCATCAGGAAGAAATTCTTCCCGGACAGAGTGGTCAGGCACTGGGATAGACTGGGCTGCCTAGGGTGGTTGTTGAGTCCCCCTCCCTAGATGTGTTGAAAAGTCAGTTAGATGTAGTGTTGGGGGATCTGTTTTAGGGGTGACCTCGTAGAGCTGGGTTGATGGTTGGACTCAGTGATCCCAAGGATCTTTTCCAACCTGAGTCCATGATTCTGTGTTCCTGCAGGCCACTGACACAGACATTGTCTGTGAGCACCTTGGCTGACTATGCCCTGCAGGCCCACCATGCACACACACACGTGCACACTGTACAACTTTAATTATACGTACCGGGAAAAGCTGGAAAGCATAATGCAAAACATCCAGAGACCTGCAAACAAGAGGAAACACTGTTAATTGAGGTGCCTATCAGACAGCTCCTTCACAATCCTACAGTTCCATCCCTGTACACACAAGGAACATTCATTCACAGCACTAGCAGACAGTTCACCATCAATCCCTGCACATGTTGCATGTCGCAGTTAACTTCTGGGGCTGAAAGCACCAGTTGTGTTGAGAATAAAACTCAATGCCTGAAATTATGGTGAATGTGCTCCAATCCAGCTGGTGACAAGGGGTTTTCTGCAGGGCTCAGTGCTGGGACCAGAGCTGTTTAACACCTTTACCAATGACATGGATGAGGGGATCAAATGCACCCTCAGTAAACTTACAGATGACATAAAATGAAGTGGGAGGCTCAGTCTGTTAGAGGTTAGGGAGGTGCTGCAGAGGGATTGGGACAGGCTGGAGCAATTAGGATAGGCTGGGCTGAGGCCACTGGGACGAGGTTTAACAGAGCCCAGTGTCGGGTTCTGCACTTGGGTCACAACAACCCCCAGCAGCTACAGGCTGGGGGAAGAGGGGCTGGAGAGCTGCCAGGCGGAAAAGGACCTGAGGGTGTTGGCTGACAGCCAGCTGAACAAGAGCCAACAGGGTGCCCAGGTGGCCAAGAAGGCCAACAGCATCCTGGCCTGCATCAGGAACAGGGTAACCAGCAGGAGGAGGGAGGTGATGGTGCGCCCATACTGCGCACTCATGAGACTGCACCTTGAGTACTGATTCCGGTTTGGGGCACCACAGGATCAGAAGGCCATTGAGGGGCTGGAGAGGGGCCAGAGAAGGGCAACCAGGCTGGGGACAGGGCTGGAGAACAGGCCCTGTGGAGAGTGGATGAGGGAACTGGGGTTATTGAGTCTAGAGAAGAGGAGACCTCCTTGCTCTCTACAGCTCCCTCAAAGGAGGTTGTAGCAAGGCTGGTGCTGCTCTCTGCTCCCAAATTCCTAATGATAGGATGAGGAGAAATGGCCTCAGGTTGATTCAGGGGAGGTTTAGACTGGATCTTAGGAAGAAGTTCTTTGCTGAGAGTGGTTGGTGCCTGGAAGAGGCTGCCCAAGGAGTCCTCATCCCTGGAGGTGTTTAAAAACAGAGTAGCTCGAGCACTTGAGGCCATGGTCTGGGGGTTATGGAGCTGTTGGGATAAGGTCTGGACTTGATTGTGGAGGTCCTTGCCAGCCTTGAGGATTGTATGAAAACACTAAGCTCTTCACTGAAATGGAAAACACGATCTTTCATGTTGTTGATACCAGTGTTTTCCAGAAGCCACACATCAGCTGTCAGAGCAGCATCAGTGTATCACAAACTTCACCTGAGGGTACAAACAGTTGTCGCTGTGTTCCACAACATTTTGATCCAGTACAGACAGTTCTGTCACTAGCCACTTGATAAAACTACCCCATGTACCTTAGAGGACTAAAAGGAACATCAATACTTTGAGATTGTTTTTGAACACCTTATTTCTTCCCACTTTTCACCTGCTGGTTTAGAGCAATTCCACTCTCTTTTCCATGGCGACATAAAATGTGAGAAATCTAACAAATTCTTCCTGTTTCTTCTATGTGTAAGGGGATATCAGAGCTCTAAATTCATCAAACAGAGTTGTGATCAAGCTTTATAAAATATTTTCCCACTGTAAAAAATTAATCTTTTAAAGACATTCAAAGGGGAAAGGGTTCCAGACACTGAGGTTGCACATGAAGAACCAATTCTTCGCTGTGAGGGTGCTGAGATGCTGGAACAGGCTGCCCAAGGCAGTTGTGGCTGCCCTAGACCTGGCAGTGCTGAAGAGCAGGTTGTCTGGGGTCCTGAGTAACCTGCTCTAGTGAAGGTATCACTGCCTGTGCAGGGGGGTTGGAGCTGGGTGATCTTGAAGGTGCCTTCCAACCCTGGCCATTCTATGATTACCTAAAACTATTAAACCCCCTCCTCCTTCCAGACCTGTAATTAAGCTCCTTTTAATTACTTCAGAAGTAGCACTACTGCCCTGAGCAGTCCATTCCAGGCTCTGATTACCCTTTCCACGAGGAAGGGCTTTCTAACATCCAACCTAACCCTCCCCTGGCAGCTTCAGGCCCTGCCCTCTCTTCCTGGTGCTGGTTGCCTGGGAGAAGAGCCTGACCCCCACCTGACTGCAACCTCCCTTAAGGGAGTTTGAGAGAAGGAGAAGGTCCCCCCTGAGTCTCCTCTTCTCCAGGCTAAACACCCCCAGCTCCCTCAGCCTCTCCCCATCAGCCTTTCCCTCCAGTCCCTTCCTCAGCCTCGTTACTCCTCTGGACCCGCTCTAGCCCCTCCATCTCGTTCTTGAAGTGAAGAGCCCAGCACTGCCCCAGTACTGGAGAGGAGGTGACCCCAGTGCCCAGTACAGGGGGAGAATTAGCTGTCAGTCACCACTGACTACTACTACAGTTAGGAAGGTATTTTTGAAGTGGTGCTGCAGTTGTCAAACTCCTCATCTCTAAAGCCCTTGCTACTGATGCCTTGTATCTCTTTAAATTACAGGTCTTTAAAAGTGTGGAAGAGCTCAGCTGTGCTCAGCCTCTTTCTGTTTATCTTTCTCAAGCATCTACATGTTTTAACTTTCTTTCTAGGATCTTTTATAAGGAAGAGCAGGACTTATTTATACTTGGAAAGGGTCGATGTTCCTAGACAGGCTTTTGCCTTCAGTGAAGGTAAAAGAAACATGAGAGGTCAGAAAAAATCCAACCCAAGTGCAGCAGGTTCTGCCATACTCAGACTCCGCATTAAGATGTCACACTGAAAATTGTTATCAGATTGAGTTCATAACTACTTGCCTAGTTTCATGCTCCTCATCAATAAAAAACAGACGGATGCAGAAAGCATTCGAAGCTCCTCTGTACACTGGATGAAAATCATCTTCTGTGTCAGGGAGATGTGTGGCTGAGGCTTTGAGAACTTTGGCATCATCCAGCAGCTGCTCGGTGTGCAAAACCACCGTGGCTCCATTGTTCTGCAATAACAACAGACAAGTGATCACTTCCAACACTTAATTGAAAAATGAAATATTTTCTGAAGAGCTCTGGCATCGTTCACAGAATCATGGAAACACTCAGGTTGGAAAAGACCCCAGGATCATCGAGTCCAACCATCAACCCTACGCTACAAGGTCACCCCTAAACCACATCCCCCAACACCACATCTAAGCCACTTTTCAACACACCCAGGGATGGCGACTCAACCACCACCCTGGGCAGCCCATCCCAGTGCCTGACCACTCCCTCTGGAAGACTTTCTTCCTGATGGCCAGTCTAACCCTCCCCTGTTGGAGCTTGAAGCCCTTCCCTCTGTTTCTGTCACTTATGACCTGTGAGGAGAGCCCAGCACCAACATGTCTACAGTGTTTGTTCAGATAGTTGTAGAGCAATGAGGTCTCCTCTAAGCCTCTTCAAACTGAATAGCCCAAATTCTCTCAATCTCTCCTCATAAGATGGATTATCCAGGCCCTTCCCCTGTTTCACTGCCCTCTTCTGCACTCACTCCAGCACCTCGATGTCTCCCTTGTCCTGAGGTGCACAGAACTGGCCCCAGTACTCAAGGTGCGACCTCACCAGTGCTGAGTAGAGAAGGACAATCACCTACTCCTGCTGGACAGTTTCTAATCCAGGCCAAGATGCTATTTGCCTTGTTGGCCATCTGGGCACCTTGCTGGTTCCTGTTCAGCTGCCTGTCAGTTAGAACCCCCAAGTCCCTTTCTGACAGAGTGCTCCCCAACCACCTTGCCCTCAGCCTGTAGCGCTGCAGGTGATTGTTGTGACTCAGTGCAGAGCCCAACACTTGGCTCTATTGAAATGTGCACAATTATCCTCAGCCCACTGACACTGTCTGTCCAGGTCTGTCCCTCCAGCAGATCAACACTCCCTGCCAACTTGGTGTCGTCTGCAGACTTACTGAGGGTGCACTCAATCCCTCACCAGACAGATTGGATTGTCTCACAGCAGTCCAATAGAACACCAGGGATGTACTTCTTACTTGTCACATTTTGACAAACACAGGCAGGCTTTCAAGGAGGTGCTCTGAATGTGACATCTGCTTAAACAAGGCCTTTCAATACTACACATGCTTGCTGAAGAGCAATATATTCACAAACTAGCAGGTACCATTAGAGTCCCTTTGTGAAGCAATAAATATTCACCCTTCAGAAATGCTTCCACCTAAATAAATCTGTTTCCAGAGGCATGGTGTGAAAACAGGTGGAAGTTGAAAACAAGTTCACAGAATCACAGAGCATTAGGGATTGTAAGGGACTTTGAAAGATCATCCAGTCCAATCCCCCTGCCACAGCAGGATCCCCTAGATCCAGTTGCACAGGAACATG
>JAOXOE010028927.1:0-15293 GCA_028565055.1 Phoeniculus purpureus
CTGGGCGGGCCGTGCTATCCAGCGTGCTGAAGGGCAGCGAGTAGAGGCGGGGTGTGGGCGCGCAGAGATGGCGGAAGCCGTCGACCTCCCAGGTACTGGCTGTCCGCGCAATGTCATGGCACGGCTATTACCCGCTACCGGGGCCGGGTCCAGGCCGGGAGTACTAGTCTGCCCCGGAGCCGAGCCCGCCGGTCCCTGCTGTCGGGGCCAGCAGAGGGAGGCAGCAGTCTGCGCAAGCGAGGTTGCTGTGCTGAACGTACGGTCGGGCCGGTCTCAACCTTGAGCTGTCCCGACACTTCCTGAGGAGGTGCAGGCTTCGCTGGCATTGCGCTGGTCGCTCCCCTGGTGAGGATGCTGAGGGATTAGGGTGGAGAACCGTACCCCGCGTCCATGCTCTCCATCCTGCTGCCCGGGCTGCATCTGAACCTAAGTCGCCCAACCTCCTCTGCATGCCCTCCCCGGGCACTTTTAAGTACTTCACCTTCAAATGCCCCCTTGGTCCCTATTGAGGTTACTGCTCTGGAGCTAGCCTTCCAAAAACCAAGACAGTGAGAGGCATGCAGGGAAACAAGAAGATGCAAAGGTTTAATGCCTTCCTATCTGTCTGCAGGATACAAACTGGGAGAATTGCATTGCTTCTCCAGGCTCACTCCCAAACACCCACCTTGATGGGGGGAACCACTGTGTCCCCTTACCTCCTTCTCCCACCCATTCCCTGTCTTCCAGCATGCAGTTCGGATGTTCAAGTGCTGTGTTTTGCAGAAACAAGGTCTGCAGGGCTGAGGTTTGGAAACTTGCCAGGGAAGGAATGCTGTGACATCTCTTCCTAGAGATGTCATTCCTCTTTTGATGTGCCTCTTTGCAGACTGCCCTCCAAGGATTCCTGCTCCCTGTGCATGTGAGGTGTGAAGGTGGACAGCACCCCTAAGCCATCACCATGGAGTTTGTTATGAAACAAGCTTTAGGAGGTAAGTGCAGTTAGCACATGGGAGGTCTTGTATCACTCACCTTGCTTCCCTTTGCACCTTGCAAGAGAGGAATACTATGGTCCCTTCTGCACTGTAGGATGAACTTCAGGGTCTGCAGCTATTTTGGGACCCAGAAAAGCATCACTGTCACTGATTTATGGATAATAAATCTATAAATTTAGAGCAAGGAATTTGAGCAGGATTGGGCAGTAACAAACCAAGCCCCAAGCCCTATGTCAGGGGAGAGACCTCCCACATGAGGTGTACAGGCCCTGAGTCATGCCTGATCTGGCACCCTACCAGCTGGCTGAATATCCTATTGTGCAGTGCAGAGGAGTTTGTTTGCTTCATGCCATAGCACTGAGGCAGGGATTACAAAGGCTGCAGACAGGTTTAGCCAGAGTAAACCCCAAAAATAACATTTTGTGTATGAGTCCCCTTTTCATCATCCTCCAAAATTTGTTGAGACTTTGACCAAAAAACAACCAGTGCAGAAACTTTTGTACACAGTGTTTGTAGAGTTATGTTTAGTAAGAATGTTGCTGCAATGAGCCAAGAAACAGTAATAAAGCGTCACCCCCACGCCTCCCCTTGATTGAAGGCCAACCTTTATATGGTTTCAATGTATTTCCTTCTTTATGTGATGAATTATTTTAACCTAATGGTGGGAAATAGAAGAAGGGTAGGGGGAAGACTGAAAACAATGCAGAAGTTTTTCTCATTCTGCCACAGTTACACTGCCTTTCTGGGCTGCTTGGCCTGAACATTCGGGCTGTCACTGAGATGGTGCTGAGTGCAGGCTTCTAGTGGGAATTGGAATAGTTGGCCTCAGATGAAGTTGCTGAGGTTCATACACTCTCGTTCTGTATCTCATGTGTGCATTTTTCACTAAATTTTCTTTGGAAAAACTGTAGAGTCTTGGGTGTGTTGAAGTTTTTCCTGCATGGTGTTGGTAATATGTAGCTTCAGTATTTTCCTCAGATCTCTCTCCCATGGCATGGGAACATGATTTTAGTCTTTGAAACCAAAGGGACTCTTTGTTTATGGTTTCTTTTATTATATATTTTCTTTTCCCAAAGGGTGCAAAATTCTCACCACTAAACAACCCAAGTTTTGGTTTGCGTGTTTTGAATGGGATAGTCAAAATGCAGAAGGGTCTAATCTGATTGCACAAAATAGCAGGATATGAAGATATCTATGTGAGTAGGTAACAGATTTTTTGATAGTGGTGTTACATTTTGTCTTGCTTTAAATTCAGCTATCAGTCAAGCACCACACAGCTGCTCACTCACTC
Organism: Phoeniculus purpureus; assembly: GCA_028565055.1. Lineage (NCBI taxonomy): Eukaryota > Metazoa > Chordata > Aves > Bucerotiformes > Phoeniculidae > Phoeniculus > Phoeniculus purpureus. The sequence continues at coordinate 2,263 of JAOXOE010028927.1, forward strand.
CGGAAAGGAAAAAAATACAACAAATAGCTTGAGGGCTAAGACAAAGGACAGGAAGAGCTCACTCACCAATTACAGTCATGGTAAAGGACAGACTCAACGCTGGGAAACTAAATCAGTTTAATTTAAACAACAAAACCACTACCAATTCACCAATCAGATCAGAGTAACCCTAACCCTAAGGGCAGTGAGAAAAAACACCTGTATTATAAATACATCGTCCCCCACATTTCCCTTCTTTCCAGCTCTGCTACCTCCTTCTTCCAAGGGTTCAGAGGGTAGGGGTTGCAGTCAGTCAGTTCCATCATGCTTCTGCCACTCCTTGTGCCTCAGGAGCAAAAGTTCCTCACAGTCCTTCCCTGTGACAACATTATGTTCCTCCCATGTGAGACAGTCCTCCATGAATTTCTTTAACAAGTGTTGGGGTCTTCTGTGGGCATCACTTCTAGTGACAAAATTCTCCAGCTCAGCTCTCTCTGAGAGTCTCTGAGAGTCCTTTTTGAGAATTAGTCCCCTTCTCCAGCAAGGACTCCTTCACAGGCTGCAGGAACTTTTCTCCATTGTTGATCTCTGAGGGCTGTGAGAACTCAGCTTGCCTTCCTACCTTTAGTTGAGGGGGAAAGGCTAGTCCACTGTATTCCATGCCCTCCCTGCTGCTTCTACACTGACCTGGGTCTTCACGGTTATTTTTCTGTCTTCACAGCAAAAAGGGCTCCCTAAACAACAACAAATTGCCAAATTTGTCTCCCCTCTTAAATATGTTTATTGCAGAGGCAATATGTTTATTGCTCAGCCTTGGCTAGGCATGGGTCTCACTTGGAGCTGAGAGAACTTCTTGAAGCTTCTTACAGGGGCCATGCCAGCATCCCCCCCCCACTCCCAACCTCTCCAAAATACAAACCGAACACATGCTTCAGTGCTTGTTCTGATGGAGGAATATTTTTGAGAATAGCAGATTTTGCACTGTTTACTGTGGTGTGAAATAGGTTGCTTGCACCAAAATGAACAAGTGTACCTGGATGAATTTTCTAAAGGGAGGTTCATGAATACTCGAAAGGGAAAGAACTGCTTAGAGATTGCAGTTAAAGGCAGGGGATAGGAGGGTTGCATTAAAGGAGTAACAGCTGAAATGTTTTCCTTTTCTTGTGTCTCAGTGACTACCCTGAGTTGGAAGCAGTGTCTGTCTATGCTTCTAGGCAGGCATTCATTTTAACACAATGTTTCATCCCAGAGTCAGGATTTGCATTACGAACAAGAATTGCTGAGAGGGCAAATTCAAAAACCATCTTTTGGCGAAGCCTGGGTTTCTGATGTACATCAAGATGCTGCCCAGGGTACCAGCAATATATTAACACAACACCTGGAGCTTGCCCACTTACTCAGTAAAGGAAAAAGTCTCTGCAGAGTGCTAAAACCCAGGAAGTCTTCATTCATTAACCAGACACCTATTTTTAAATTAAATAGATTCAAATAGATTGAAAAGGTAAAAAGAAAACAACCAGGGGGTTGTTGGGATATCATGTGAATGTTGATTTTGGCCACTTGTTTCCCGTTGGAGTTTTTAAAGCCCAAGCTGACGTAAGCATGCAGCCTGGCCATACTGTCACAGCCAAGGACTAAAGGTTGCAGTTTGTTTCCATAGCGAAGGGGCCAAACCAGTTTTTTGTGCCTATTCCGATACCCAGAGAGAGAGATGCCCAGGCTGAGTAAAGCACCAAACCCCTCGTAGCTGATAGGCTTCCTTTGGCTAGGATACATGGTGAGATCTGCTAGTTAGCTTTTTTATTATCTCCACTTTTAGGGAGTTCTTCCTGTGGATTAATGACTCTTTGTTTTTAGTTTAATGTGGCTTTTCCCAGAACACCTCTGGATGTATTCTGCTTGGGTTTTTTTTAGTGGTGCAAAATTTCTCCTCAGTTCAAGAAGAGCAAGCTTTTACTGGAGAGACCCCCCCACAAAACCACTAAGATGATCAGGGGACTGGACCCCCTGCCTTACAAGGAGAGGCTGAGAGAGCTAGGGCTGCTGGGTAACAGAGCGCTGGAATCGGTTGCCCAGTTGCCACTGATTGCCACTCTTTGAGTGAAGAATTAGTGCTAGATTTGTCTGTGGGGGTCTCTTTTACCTTGAAATCTGTAGCATACAAGGTCTTTCATTTTGCAATTGAGTGCTTCCAAGCTACAAAGGCTGAACAATCTGAGATGAGACTGGGTATCTACAGCCTCTGTAGTATGTCCTAGATATCGGGGGCACATCTACCTCTTACCTCAGATAACTTCTACAAATATTGTGTGCAGTTCAGGGCCCCACAATTTAAGAAGGTTGTTAAGATACTTAAGTGAGTCCTACCACTAGAGCCCCTTATAAAAAGTTCCTTTCAAGGTTTCCTATAGGCAGCCCCCTCAGGTACTGGAAGGCTTCTATAAGGTTCCCCATGAGCCATCTCTTCTCCAAGCTGAACAGCCCAAATTTCCTCATTCTGTCCTCATAGGAGAGGTGCTCCAGCCCTCTGATCATCATTGAGGCCCTCCTCTGAACTCAATCTATGACTTCCTTATATTGGACACTCCAGAACTGGATGCAGTACTCCAGATGAGTTCTCCCCAGTCCAAAGTGGAAGACTTGAATCACTACATTATGTGATTCATTTATAATGCTGCACCACTTAGATCCTAACAAGTGTGTGGGTCCAGACGAGATTCATCTCAGGGTGCTTAAGGAGCTGGTGCAAGAGCTGGCTAAGCCACTCTCCAGCATTTATCGCTGGTCTTGGCTAACTGGGAAGCTCCCAGATGATTTGAATTGGCCAATGTGACGCCCATCCACAAGAAGGGCCAGAAGGAGGATCCGGGGAACTACAGGCCTGTCAGCCCAACCTTGGCGCCTGGTGAGGTTGTGGAACAGATCATCCTGGGTATCACTGAGCATCACGTACAAGACAGCCAGGGAGTCAGGCCCAGCCAACATGGGTTTAGGAAGGAATGTCCTGCCTGACCAACCTGATCTCCTTCTATGGCTGGGTGACTCACCTAGTATATGAGGGGAAGGCTGTGGCTGTGGGCTAGCTAGACTTCAGCAAAGCCTTTGACACAGTCTCCTACAGCATCCTCCCGGAAAAGTTGGCAGCCCATGGCTTGGACAGGTGCACCCTTTGCTGGGTTAAAAACTGGCTGGACGACCAGGCACCCCCATCCAAGTAGTGTCCAGTGACCAGTGGTGTACCCCAGGGATCAGTACTGGACGCAGTTCTATTCAACATCTTTATTGATGACCTGAATGAGGGAGTTGAGTCTATCCTTAGTAAATTCACTGATGTCATCAAGTTGCAGGAGAGTATCACTGGAGTGTAGGAAGACACTGCAGATGGACATGGAGAGGCTGGGTCAATGGGCAGAGGCCAATGGGATGAGGTTTAACAGGGCCAAGTGCAGAGTCCTATATTTTGGCCACAATAACCTGATGCAGCGCTAGAGACTGAGAGATGAGCGGCTGGAGAGCGGCCTGGCAGAGAGGGACCTGGCAGTACTGGTTGACAACCAGTTGAACATGAGCCAGGAGTGTGCTCAGATGACACGGAAGGCCAATGGCATTCTGGCTTATATCAGAAATAGTGTGGCCAGCAGGACTAGGGATGTAATTCTCTCCCTGTATTGGGCACTGGTGAGACCTCATCTTGAGTCCTGTGTTCAGTCCTGGGCCACACACTTCAAGAAAGAGATCAAGGTGCTGGAGTGGGCCCAGAGGAGAGTGACATGGCTGGTGAAGGGACTGAAGGAAAGTCTTATGAGGAGAGGCTGAGGAAGCTGGGGTTGTTTAGCCTGGAGAAGACTCAGGGAGGACCTTACCCCTCTCTACAACTACCTGAAGGGAGGTTGCATTCAGGTGGGGATTGAGCTCTTCTCCCAGGCAGTTAGCGACAGAACAAGAGGGCACGGACTGAAGCTGCACCAGGGGAGGTTTAGGTTGGACATTAGGAAGCACTTCCTCATGGAAAGGGTGATCAGACACTGGATTGGACTGCCCAGGGAGGTGGTGGAGTCACCATCCCTGGAGGTATTTAAGAAAAGACTCTACATGGCACATAGTACCATGGTCTAGGTGATTGTGGTGATAGGTCATAGGCCAGACTTGATGATCTTAGAGGTCTTTTTCTGCCTCAATAATTCTGAAACATTTCCATAGTGATTCTGAAACATTTCCATATTGAGAAGATGGTCAAAGAGTGGAGCAGTCTTCTTTGCGAGATGATGGACGTCCAAAGACTGTTCAGTGTTTAAGAGGCCTTTGGACAATGCCTTTCACAACATGATTTAGCTTTTGGCTATCCTAAATTGGCTAAGCAATTGTACTAGATGATTGTTGTAGGGCCTTTCTGCTGAACTATGCAGCCCTATTTGGTTTGGTCATGTTGTGTCGTGTCTGGTGATGTTGTGTTCCTAGTTGAACAAGAGCATAAGATGAATTCTACAGCCTCAGTTTGTAATGTAGTTGTGGTTTTGATCTATTCTGGATCCTTCTTCCTTTGTCTGGTGCTTTGAGTGTCTGCACTTTAGCGATGTTTTGAAGATGAAAAGGTAGTTTTGATATCTGATGGATACATTTTTCACAAGGAACAGTTTTATAGAGCTTTTTTTCCTAAAATGTGCAGCTGGTAAAGAGATTGTCTTCAAGAAATTGGATTGAGTGCAATCATGATGTGTGTCACTGAGACAAGGCTAGAAAGGCAAAATCCCATGCAGTACCTTAGTGCGTCCAGAAAAACAACCCAAACTTAGATTCTATTGCTGTTCAAGACCAATCACCCTATACCTGCTTTGAATCTTCTTTGTTAGTTTATTTGATGCCAGATCCCTCAATGGCAGCCTGTAGGGTTTAGTTTGTTCTTCAGGAATTTTCATTAAAACCAGGGAACAAGATAGCTTCCAAGGAAGCAAGTTGCAGACTGTGGAGGGGATACCAGAGAAACATCTACAATGAGGATCAGATGATTTATTCTGTTCATTATCCAAATCAGGGGGAAAACTGCCCAGGTTTTCTCTTCCTGTCTTGAGAAATGTTCCTTTCATGTTTGCTTGCCTCTTTTGGGCTGTTGCTGTTACAGTCACAAAAACGTTCTCACTCGTGCCTACTGGGATCTTATTTACCTTTGTCTTATTTGTAATCAGGCACCAAGATCAGAGTGTGCTTCTTTAGTATTCTACAGGAAATTAGCAACCTTGGCCTGCTGATTGTAGAGACATTTCACGAAGAGCTTAACTAAGATTTATCCTGCTGAGCATCTGCTTGCTGAGAGCGTGCTTAGCATGGAGTGACAGAGATAAGGAGAAAGTTTTCCTTCAGAGAGGGAAGAAAGGAAGAAACAATGAAATTCCACACGCACTAAGGAGTTTGTCTATGAATTCTTCATGGCAGAACAAAAAATGTTCTCTCTGATCCTGTCCACATCAAAGGAAATTTCTGCATACTTTTTGCTTTAACGTCTGTGCTGCACACCTGAATCTTTCTGACTTAAAAAAAATAATTTCAAAATTGAAATTGGTTCTCATGCAGGCTGAGAAAAGCAGTGGTTCCTTGCCAGCTGTATACTTTTGGCAAAAACAGAGTTTGCCAGTGCTGAATTTTAGGCACGTGTTTCATAGGAAACACTTTTTGTGGCGATGGATATCAAGCTGGACAGAAGTCTAGTGCACAATGCACTATAGATATTCAGACCTTCCTGGTGAAATGAGGCTCTGGAAACATAAATTATAAGTCAGTAGTTTGCCATTTTGTTTGTCCTTGGGGATAGGGAAGTTTAGCCTAGTTCCACTGTTAGCTGAGGAGACCTATTTGCTTGCTCATGTGCTGGCAAAAAAAAAGACAGGCGTTAGATAAGGCTGCTGCCTGCGAATGCTGATGTACATAGGAAGGCTTGTGCTTTGATTAGAAGTGAAGACAAAGCTATCAAATCCATGAGGGCTACATGAGTTTAGAAATCTGGTTGAGTCATGCTGAGGGTGTCTGGACTGGTTGTGTTAGTACTGTAGCAATGTACAGGGCTTGAAAAGGTCCAGGCGATGTCTGCAAAGGCTCTCTGTTCTTCAGGAAAGTTAAGCAACCTGCCGTTATAGAGGAGAGGAATGTCTCTTCCATTCTGGGCCACCCCTAAGATCAGCAGCACTAAAATACATTCTAACAGTGAGATGTTTGCATTGGAAATTACAGTATGAAACCCGTGAATACTGCGTGGAGATTAGAAGTCCTCCCAGAATTTTTGATATGGCCACCAAATCCTTGGGGAGTTGTGGAAGAGGAATTGCAACGAGCAGGAAAGGCTGACAGTAAGGAAGGGACAGGTCTCTAGCGTATTTACACTGATTTATCTCGTGTCAAAGGCTATATGTACATGTACACTCTTTTGTTTGAACATTTTGGTCCTCTCTTCCAAGAATACATGGGAGTGCTCAGGGAAGGAAGAGGGAATAAAGGCTGGTACTGAGACTGAGCTGTAACTGAGTTACAGCTTCTAGCATTCTGTAGGATGGGAATCCATAGTTTTTTAAGCCCTTGGAGAGGGGATATTGTTCATAAAGTGGTGACTTATGGGGCATTAGTCCTTCAAAGCTACAGAATTTCTACTTCACTTCCAACAGCTGCAGACTTCCAAGTTCTCTGACTTTGCTCTTCATTTGGTGGGGTGTAGAGCTCTCTGGATTAGCTTTGGGTGGTTGTATTTGGGAGACTGCAACTCTGTACTGCCCTTGAATATTTGTTCCATTTGCTGAAATCAAATACTTGCAAAAGGCTTCAAGGAACCTTAAACATTTGCTACATTACGGCTTTGAGAGCTGTGTTGATTACTGCCACTGGATGGCCACAATGACTACATCCAGGAAGAATTAACTAATTAGTTTAGTTAATGTGCTAATGAGCTGAAAATAACAGAAAGGGCTTGCTTGTTTAGCACTTATGAGTGATGAGCAGAAAGGGACAGACTTGATTTGGGGCAAAAAATATAGCACATTTATTCAAACAGCAAAAAAGCCCCATGACAAAAACATTCAGAGAGAGCAATCGCATGATGCTGACATGCCCAGGCTCCAGCTCTAGTATCTCCTTTACCTTCTGTCAATGGTTTATCTTGTCTTCTGCCTGGCTCTCCATTAATGCTATCAGCTCATAATTTGATGAGATTAACCAATTAATTTAGCTAATGTGCTAATGGAGCAACACAAAAAAACCCAAGAAAGGGTGAAAGTTGCAGGCAAAAACAGACTAGGAAAAGAGAAGCTGAGAAAGCAACAAGAAGCCGAACTCAAGACTTCACTGCTGGATCCTGGAGTGGTGATCTGGGACTTTGTTCCTTCCCTTTTTAGCTTCTCCTCTTTTCCCTCTACTCAAAGCATAGAGTAGAGACTCTGTGCTTTGAGTTCACCATCTATTAACTTTAATAAACTTAATTTTTGTGCAAACAAATGGTGTAAGTCTTCCTTAATTTGACCCAAGTGAATCCATGACCCTGGATTCACTCATTGATCCCTTCACTCATCGATCAGGACATGACTGGCTCAAACTACAAGTTACTGTCTTAATTTCTCACCTACAGCCTGATTGTGAGAGTTTGGTTGCAGTCAGTTCATTTTCTTGCTGGTTGGCCTGAGTGGCTGGAGCATGTGCCTCGAAAGATGTCGAGTTTTGCTGAGAAAACTGAGAACTTCCACAGGTTGCTGAGCTGGTCATGTGGTTGCTAAAGGGTAACAGCATGGCATGGCAAAGGGTAGTGTTGATCTTTCTATCACTGGTGTAAATCACACTACGTATTAAAAATAAAATACAATCTGTGTCTCTTGACTAGGGACAAATTGATATTTACACTGCAATGAGAGAATTATTCTTGTCCCTGTAGTTTTAAATCAGCTGATTTTGAATCGGGCAGATGCTGTCGCTGCAGAAATACAAATGATAAATTTAAACTGCTGACTTTGCAGTGCATATTTTTTGCAATTTGAATTTGTTTTTACCCACAAGAATGAATGTACTTAGTGACAACTGAAAGTTTTGTAGCATAATTTGAGTCTTGTGGCTTATTTTCTGTGATACTGACCTTAAAGGAATGTGAAACATGCAACTTCAACAGAAATTTGTGATTTTAATGGCTGTAAATTACCTTCTGTGGGAAAGAAAGTACCAAAGAAACCGAGTGCGGAATGGTGGAGATGTTTTGATAACTAATCCCCTGAGAGAATGAGAGCAATGAAGGGGAAAAGAGATGGCAAACAAGTTTATGTAATTGCTTAGGTTGGCAGACAGCTGGGCTGCCATGTTGCTGTGTCCTTGGATCCACATCTTGATTTTTGCTGCTGAGCACAGGAAAAGTAGTTTGAAATTTTCATTTAAGGTAACAGAGGTGGTCGTCTCAGCTGCTGGCTTAATCTATGGGAGAACCTTGGGTGTGCCTGGGAAGCTCACTTCTCTCTGGGTTAGGCGGTGTCTTTCTATGTCCCCTTGCAAAGGAAGCAGTATGTGACTGCATTATGAAAGAATTGAGTGTGATTCATGGGCCACCTGAACACCGCTCTTCTCTCCAAGGGGAAGGAATATACTTCTGCCTCTTGGTTCTTGGCAGAGCTGAAGTTGTGAACATAATGGTCTTGAAAACTTGTGCTTGACTTGATACTGGCAGTGAAACTTTCTTGGTTGCTCTGCCTCCTTCCCACCATGTTATTGCCTGCAGTTTGAGACTTTCTGCATATGCCTTGAAGGGCCACAAGCTGTATGGGACTGTCTGGTCTCTTTTCCAGTGCCTTTCCTAAGTGTATGTGTGCATTAAATGCCTTGGCAATGCAGGTATTAATTCCAATTTTAATTTTCAAGAAGACTTTGGAAAGGTTTTTCTAAACTGTGTGATTTTTTTCCCATTAAACACTTTTAAACACACTTAATATTTTCTCAGCAGTCAAGAAGAAAAACACTTATCACAAACCTGAGAGACTGCATGAGACAAATCCAAACACATGTATTTTTAACCTAACAGCCATTTGTTTTATCCTGAAGTTCAGCATATGCATGCTCTGCTTCCCTGAATCAGTGTGTGGCTCACACTGAGTGAAGTGTTTTGTTCTTTATAATGATCCGATTTTCCTTTGCATTTTATTTCAGATTTATTTTTTTGTGATAGACATTTTATTTTAAAAGCCCAAACAAAGAAAATTCAGACAAAAATGGGAAAATACCCAGAGACTGGGTTCCTGTGCACAGGAGCAGCTGTGCTTGGGAGAGTGTTTAGAAAAGCCACACTGTCCACCAGGAATAGACAAGTATTTTTTGCCTTTTTTTTCCTTGCATTCTTATTTAAAACACTTTTCTTGTGACAGTTGCAACTTTCTATTCCATATTTTTCTCACCACGTAGATTAAATATCAGCAGTTTCTGTTCCATGTCAATTAAGCTGCAAAGTGCCAGATTACAAGGACTGTGAAAGAAAAAATTTAGAATTACATGGAGATGCACTAAAATGCTGAGGAAAAAGGTTAAGAAGGGGAACAGTTGCTCTCTCTCTCTCTCTCTCTCTCTAAATACCTGAGAAACTTCAGTGAAGGACAGTCTACTTAGTGACCAGCAGTATTGGTAAAAGAGTGGTGTGAATAAAGAGGCCATAGAATATACTAGAATCAGGAATTAGAAATGTTTCTGACTAGTGGAAAAGACAGGTGATGGAGGAGCCAACTTCTGGGAGAAGTGGGAGGGAATGGAAGCCAGGTCTCAGGTGCGTTTCAAATAATCCATCAGTATAGTTGTGCATGCCCACAGAGATAGGGCCAACTAGGAGGTTCCTGAGTAACTCAACAGGACACAGACATTTTTGACTCTTCAGTTGTAAGGCTGTACATAATAACAGAGTTGTCTTTAGAAGAGGCTTAATTTTTGATGTTGTTACAATATGTGATAGTCTCTGATGAATTCTTCCAAGGCTTTCGTTCAGACCAGTGGAAACCAGAATTGTGCCCCTCTTGCAAAGCCTGTCACAGATGTGCGATTAATTCTGAAAACTTTTTGGCTCCATTGTGTCTGTATGAAAGGAGGAGGGGGCCTGCCAGCTGTGTCATCTTACTGCTCCAGGGGTGAACTGAAGTAAACTATCAAATTCAGACTGAAAGTGATTTTATGCCAAAGGACTTGGTGTATTCAAAAAATACTTTATAGAATAGCTGGTCAGGTTGCTTCTGAGTAAAGCAAGCTTGCCACTACACTGGGTGTTTTTCCATCTCTGATGTTTCAGCCCAGGCAGAGATTTTTAGTGTTGAGAAACAAACAGCTTGAAATTCCCTCCATGGTGACTTCCACCTGCAATTCACATGTAGGCAGCTGTTCTCAATATATTTGTTCTTTTGTTTTTCTGTGATGCAGTTGAGAAATAAATAATTTCAGAACTAGGCGTTTCCCTGGAATTACCTTCCAAATTTTAACAGCTGTCTGAGGACAAGTCAGTATGTCTTTCTCAGTACCAGTATTTCCTACATTACTTGTGATGGAAGATGGTTAGACTCAGTCCTTACACTCCTTGCTTGTTCTCCTGGTCTCCACCTTGACAATATCCTGGACTCAGGTTCATGTTTCATAGCGACTTAAATCTCTAATAAGGCAGTCCTTATGTCAGCCTAGCTTTCAGGAAAAGAGGCATGTTTTGTAGGCAAGACATGACTTTGGGCTCAGATGTCTTCTAGGGCATTGTAAGGCTCTGGCCCCATGCATGATTACTTCTGGGGTGACTACCCAAAGGACACTTTCAGTAAAGGCACAGAGGCAGATGGTAGGTCACTGCCATAGCAAGATGTTGGCTTCTGGAAGATGAACTGTCTTTTTCTGCTGATTGTACATCTTGTATTGCCAGCAAGCACTCTGCCAGGCAGAGATCCCAGTGCAGTTCACATCTCTCTGAACAGCACGTCAGGTGCTCCTTTTTTGGGTCCTGTTGCCTCAGCTCTCCTGTCATAAAGACAGTTACTGACATTGAGGCTAAGACACTTGATTGGTACTCTTAGTTTGCTTTTTAACTGTCATTTGGTAAAACTTTTTGGGTCGTACTGCTTTTTCCTGGAGCTCAGTTCCTCTCCTGCAAGACCATAGGCATGTGTTCAGCTATGCTAGCAGCTGCACTAGTAGCTGCTTAAAATAGGTGGGTAAAAAATGGCCTTTCAATCACCACCACAGACAAGAGTATTCTGCTTCCATATCAGCTGACTTAAAGGCAAAGCTGCTACATTTTTAGCTCTGCTTCACATCTTCAATCCTGTCTTCCAGCTAAATGCAGGGTATGTCACCTTCAGGGCTGTTTTGACTCCAGATAGCTATTTTGAATTGCTCACCCTGAGTTAAGAACACTCTTTACTTTTCCTCTCATTTGTAGACAAACTGTCTTCTCGCTGGTTCTTATGCGGTCAGTTGTGTGATACTTACTTACAGCTCACTTTAGTATGTATTTTTGTAATATAGAAGTATGCAATATAGAAGACCGAGTCCTTTATACGTGCCTAGAAATTAGTTCAAATTAAAGGCAGCAATTGAGCTGATTTAGCCCAACAGAGAAGATCAAAATTCATTATCTGATTTAGCACATTAGGGTCCTGAGCCTTCATAGACACTATTCTGATAGAGCTTAATCTAATTTACAAATTTCAGATGCATGTGTTTTTTGACAAAGATCTGTCAGCCTGTAGCAGCTGAAGACCAGCATTTTTACTAATTTCCTGCAGATTCCAGTAAAATAATCAGGGGGGTTTTCTTCCCCTTCCCCTTAAAAGCACACAAAAACTCACTCAAAATCTCATAGGTTGGAGTATTTTTTGCTTCCACAGTCTGAGAAGGATTGTGCGTGGAAGGGGCATTTATGGCACATTATTCTGGAGGGGCTGTCAAACCCAGGGATGGTATTGGTTACGTAAGACCTTAGACACACACCAAATGCAGCACTGATGCTTTGTAGTGAAGCCATTATCTGTTTTGTGGTATTAAGAACAGCGTGACCTAGATTCTCTCTTCTTTTGGCCCACTTAAGTTTCGACTCATATAGCTGGTTGTGTTTCAATTGGGAATAAAGCTGATGTAAAGACTCTGGAGTTGATAAATTTAGTTTTTGCCTTGTTGGATAGCTGAAAATTATGGTTCAGATTAAGCAGTAAGTGTTAGTTTTAGTAAACTGTGGTTGATAGACATCTCACAGTAGCCTTGTTTGACAGTAGGTAATGCAAAAGTAATTCAATGAAAAGGTGTACATTTCATGGTACAAATAAGTTAACACTCTAAATTATAGAAGATTTGTCATAAGCTTTAAATCAAAATAAGCACAAAACCAGCAAATCAGGTCACAGGCTGACCATGACTCACAATGTGTCCTTGTGGCTAAAAAGGCCAGTCAGTCATTTCCTGGAGCACACAAAGAGTGTGGCCAGTAGGTTCAGGGAGGTTCTCCTTCCCCTCTTCTCTGTCCTGGTTAGGCTGCATCTGAAACTCTGCATCCAGTTATGGGCTCCTCAGTTCAAGAGGGCCAGGAAGCTACTGGAGAGAGTACAGCCACTACTACACTCAGGGGGCTGCAGCATCTTCCTTACAAGGAGAGGTTGAGAGAGACTGGTCTGTTTAGCCTGGAGAGGAGGACACTGAGTGGGGAGATCTCATAAATGCTTAAAAATATCTAGAAGGTGAGTGTCAGGTTGACAGAACCAGATTTCTTTGTGGTGCCCATTGACAAGAGGCAGTGGGCACAAACTTGAACTAATTGATTCTATGATAAGACTTTCTAGTACCTTCACCAGTCTCCTGTTGCATTATGTAATTTTTAACTGGCAATCTGTTTTACGGCACGTTCTGAGCTCCTGAGGGATATTGGGGAACAGAAGCTGTGAACAGAGACCTTTTTTCTCTATGTTCACTTACTCCCTGTGATAGGACAAGGAGCAATGGGTGTAAGTTGCAGCAAACGAGGTTCCGCCTCAACACAAGGGGGAACTTCTTTACTGTGAGGGTCACAGAGCACTGGAACAGGCTCCCCAGGGAGG
>JAOXOE010028928.1:0-15292 GCA_028565055.1 Phoeniculus purpureus
CAGGTGTTGTCTCACTAGTGCAGAGTAGAAAGGGAGAAGAACCTCTCTCGATCTGCTAACCACCACCCTTCTGATCCACCCCAGGATGCCGTTGGGGTTCTTGGCCACAAGGTTGCTGCCTCCTGGCCATCCTGCTGTCCACCAGGACCCCCAAGTCCCAATGAACACTTGTCTCACACAGGTATTGAGGATTTGATCAACTTCTTCTATAAATCAGTTTTTCAGGGATCTGGACAGTGCATTTAAACACAGGATACTTGTATTACATGAGATTTTGTTATGCTTTATTCATTTTACCCCCATAAATCCACTAATTAGTGCAGTTTTCAATGTTTGAGGAGCCTAGATGAACTTGTTTCACACCTGCTCGTGGTCTCTTACCATCTGACATCTGCTGAAGGTGAAGCAAATACTTCACAGTGCAGGAAGGCACTGTAACCCACCACCGCAGCGTAGTTCTCCCCATCCGAGGTCAGAATTAAGGGAGCAATATCTGCAAAAGAGATTGCAAAGTGAGCAGAGCTGCATTTCAGATCTGGGAATATAAACACTGCCCCTACCTCACCCCTTTTCCAGCAAAGTGCAAAGATTAGCCATGTAATGACTAAGTAAGGAATGTCACTGCCTTTTAGAACCAGCTGCATCAAGCAACAGAGCTCTGTGAAGCTTCGCTGACAGTGATGGTGGTTGACTGTTGGATATATTGGAACGTGAAATCTCTCTGTGCTCCAGGAGAGAAAACAAACCCAGATCTGCTTCCTCTAGACACCTCTTATTAAATAAATGCCCATCATTCTCCTTCTTCCTGATAGAGAAGGCCAGGAGGGTACTCACTGAGGACGTTCACGTTGGCGCTGGCGAGGATGGTGCCATGCTTGTTGCTGGCCTCACACTGGTACACAGCACTGTCCTGAAGCTGGACGTTGGTAAGGCTGATCTCCCTGGTAGAGATCCTCCCTCGGAAAGTCCTACCTGGAGACACCCAGAGTAAATCAGGAGATGGAGAAAACACCACAGCTGCTCAGTTCACAGCCCCTTCTCGGTGCTTGGAAGTCAAAGGCAAAGCACATCTTCAGGATCAACTCAGGAAATTGCTCAAGAGCTGGAGAGCAAGCTGCAGAGTATCACCTTTGCCAGCAGCCCCATGGCCTAGAGAAATTGGTCTAGAGCACCAGTTTCCAGTGAAAACCCCACATACTTCTGTAGCAATACTACTACACCAGGAAGCAGGGTCTGTGCTCCCCAGCCACACAGCCCCTTGTGCTTATTCAGAAGCACAAGAAAAGACCAGGAGCCCAAAGGACTGTCCCAAAGCATTCACAGATTCCCATAAGATGGGAGCACTATGGAGTGAGGCAGAGGTGGTACCTCATGGGAACCAGCACTCCTCACCCTGCAGCTTCCACCCCTCTTCTCTTCACAATCGCACTTGAGCATTAGGTTCATTAAGTAAATAAACATTAAGTCATGTCTGAAGAAGACCTCATTCAGCACATGTTCCCTCTAACTGGGCACAATGCAGGCACATTCCCACCCTGCCATCACCCAGGGGAGAGCCTTGGACTTGGCACTTACTATCGATGGGCATCCCATTCCGTTTCCAGCGAATGGTTGGCTCTGGGTTGCCTATAGCTTCGCAGAGCAGCACAAGATTCATTCCTACGCTGTAAACTCCACCCTCAGGCTCCTTTATCCACTGAGGAGGCTCTGGAAAGAGGAGACACAGTAGGTCATGAGGTGCAACAGGGAGACAAACCCAGCTCTGCTATTGCTGTAGTCCTCCAGGAGGTGGCAAACGCTGCCAGCAGTTGGAAAGCAGCAGCCTGCTGGGCAGCTGCACTGGATTTCTTGCAAAACCCGTGTTTACAGTGGGTAAAATTAGCGTCAACAAACATCAAGTCCTGTCCTTCAGACTCTGTGAGATGTGTCAGGGAGAGGGTGTAGGAAATGCTGCTGTTTATCCAACCGAAAAACAAATGCAAATGGGGAGGGAGCCTGTGGAAGAGGGAAAAGCTGAGCGGGTCAGCATTTTCACGAGGACTCTCAGATGTGAGACTGTGGTCTGTGAAATGAAGTGAGACTATTTCAGCAACTCCAGCAAGATGCAAATACCCATCCAGCTCAACCCCCACCTCCCTAAGCACAATCAAGAGGCTTCACCGAGTTGCCCAGGAGTAGCCAGAGAGCAGAGCAGAGGGATGCAGGAGCTCCACCACATCCATTTGCTCATCTAGGGGTGCTGGGGAAACGTGTTGCCACTTTCAAAATCGTGGTTTCCCATCATGTATCCAGAGGGGAGGCTGATCCGCTAATGTATTTGGGAAGGACAGAACCTTTTCCTCACCATTAGTAGAGAGGCATCCTCCTGTGGAGCAGGATGCCCACAGGGTGGTGGTAGAGGAGCAGCAGTGAGCTGCTGCACTTTGCTCTCCTCTTTCCCAGCAAATTGGGGTAGCTCTGGAGAAACCCCTCCACCCACCACCTCCAGAATAGCCCCTGAGTTGGAAAAACAGAACCATAAGGGAGTGAAGTGAAGCAAAGACTCATAAAAAAGCATCAATGTGATGAATATTTTGTTCTCTACAGTTTGAATGCAGAGCCCTGAGCCTTCCTTCCCTTCAGCAGGCTGCTCAACGCAATACACAGCCTTAAATTCATCATTCCCCCTCCTGGAGAAGCACCACACTTCCACATTTTAACTGCACATCTGCCCCTACCTCTTGTGCTTGTGCTGGGCAGCTCACAGGGCCTCTTCCCCTACTGGCAAAAGATGAGCTACCGTATGGGCAACGCGAGGATTCATTAGTTAATGCTCATAAAGCGCTTTGAAGCTTAGCAGAGCTGTTGCCTGGTAATACAGCTCCAGATGTTATCAGCGGGACAGGCTGAGACAAAGCGTTGTCGCTCGCATTCACACAGACATTAAAAACCAACCCTCAAGTGGGAGACACAAGGGCTCCCACCCCTGAGTCCTCCTTGTATTCAGCTCCAGGAAAAAACCCTGCGAGCAGCACACCAGTTTGGCTTTGCAGATGGTTTTTTCCTTCTCTCGCTCCTATTGATCACGTTTCCATCAGGAAAAGGCAGGTCACAAACACAGAGGTGTAAAGGTAACAGCCCTGGTGCATGAGTACGCATTTCACCACCAGAAGCACAATACCTGAGGCAGGAGAATTCCTTGGTGAGGTGAGGCGCTAAGCCCAACCTGAAAACAAACCACCCAGTGCATTTCTTTCTATTTTCATCTGGTTTTCATCTGCTGATGTATTTCTACCACCACCTTCCCTGCCCAGCGTGGGAATTGCTGTTGGGTTATTGAGTCTAGAGAAGAGGAGGCTGAGAGGAGACCTTGTTGCTCTCTACAGCTGCCTAAAAGGAGGTTGTAGCCAGGCTGGTGCTCGTCTCTTCTCCTAATGATAGCATGAAGCAAAATGGCCTCAAGATGCATCAGGGGAGGTTTAGATTGGATCTTAGGGAGAAGTTCTTTGCTGAGAGAGTGACTGGGCACTAGAACAGGCTGCCCAGGGAGATGGTGGAGTTCCCAACCCTGAAGGTGTTTAAAAACCAAGTAGCCAGAGCACTTGAGACCATGGTCTAGGGGTTAGGGAGCTGTTAGGATGAGGGCTGGACTTGATGACCCTGGAGGTCCTTTCCAGCAACGATGATTCTATGATTCTAAGAAAATCCAAATGGGACACGACAATTACAAAAGATTCCCAGCAAAGAAATGGTATCAGGAGAAAGAAAACCCCCAACAACTCAAACCAAAGGCAAATGCGCTCCATCAAAAGAAGCAGTGATAGTCTGTTATGGGAGGGAATTCTCCCTCACTACTTTGCACTGGTGAGACCCCACTCACTTTGAACTGTGACCAGTTCTGGAGTCCCCAACATCAGAAGGACACAGAGCTCCTGGAATGGGTCCAGAGGAGAGCAACACAAATGATCAGAGGGCTGGAGCAGCTCCCCTATGAAGACAGGCTGAGCAAGTTGGGGATGTTCAGCCTGGAGAAGAGGGGACTCCCAGGTGACCTTCCAGCAGCTTTCCAATCTCTAAAAGAAGACTGCTACAAGAAAGCTGGGGGAGTGCTTCTGACAGCAGTGGTAGTGAGAGGACAAGGGAAAAGGGTTCCAGACATGAAGAGGGGAGATTGAGGTTGGCTATGAGGAACGAATTCAAATTCTTTGCCGTGAGGGTGCTGAGATGCTGGAACAGGTTGCCCAAGGCAGTTGTGTTTGCCCCATCCCTGACAGTGTTGAAGGCCAGGTTGTCTGGGGCCCTGAGTAACCTGGATCTAGGGAAGGTGTCGCTGCCTCTGGAACTGGATAATCCTCAAGGTCGCTTCCAACCTTGGCCATCCTATGATTCTATGTTCTACACCTAAAACACCCTTGATGGATCCAAACCTTCTCAGCATTCGGTGATGTCTAGCAGCAGAACAACATTGTAGTGTCTAACCACCTTCTGCCTTGCTGCAATCATACTCTATTATGTCTTGGGACACAGAGAATGATCTATTGGGAAGAAACTCTGCTGCATCTAAAGGCTGCTATGTGTCCCCCAGATTTCTTCCCTGAATTAAACACATCTACCCATTACTTGGTTACAAATGGATGTGTGTGAGCAACTCGCTGCTGCCTCCCAAGCTGACTTGAGTTAACCCCAGCCATGAAGCCAGGGACAATGTTGTCTGTCTCACAACAGCCCTTTATGCTTTACAGGATGATTTTTGCCGTTTCGGCGAGGCTAGTACTTCCTAGCACCATTCAGCCCATGATCCTGTATATCCTCCAGCCTAGGCTAACCCAACGTGTTCCATCCTGTCCTTATGAAGCCAGTTAGTGTTGCCTGATGAGAACTGCTCTGGTGTTCTTTGCATTCCAGACCACTTTCCCAGTTTGTCAGGACCATTTTGAATTCTCCTCACGTCTTCCTAAGGGCTGGTGATCCATCCTGTTTTGGGGTACAGTTTGCAGCTTCATTAGCAATTGCCACCCTGGGGTCTGCAGCCCTGTTGAAACAGTTTTCCAGTTGAACATGGAATTACAGCTTGAGCCTGATGAAAACTCCCAGCCACAGCTCTGCTTCTCATTAGCTTCATCTTTTTTATTTTCCTCTGGCTGAGTAATGGAAGCATTCAGAGACAGAACTGCAAAGGCCCTCAGCTATTATATCACTAGTGTTATTAATCATTGTATTGTAATAATTATTTCTATTAAACACAGCCTAGGAGCCTCAATCAAGATCAAGGTACCACTAGATGCGGCACTGCGGTAGTGAGAAGGTTTGGGGTTATCTGTGTGGTTTGTATTTGGCTCATTGGATTATACACAACAACCACATAAACATTTGAAGTCATCTCTGGGCTTAATCTGCTTTCTTTTTTTTTTTGCTTAATTTTAATAATTCTCTCATTCTAGTAACAAAGGAGGTTGCTGCCTGCTCTGACATTCCAGGCTACATCTTTCCTTGCAAAGAGAGATTAAAAGGCTCAAAGAATCAAGCAATTTGCTAGCTGAATATTTTCGGATGCTTGGCAATAATTGCCTGAATCTTTGCCCTCAGACTGCTGTAGGATTAGCAAGTGGGCTGCATGCAAACACCATTAACCAAGTCTGTTATTCAGAAGGCTGGTTTATCGCTTCGAGATCTTCAAATAACAAAGGTAAGAAGAGAAAGCACAGAAATGACAGCTTCACACACCAGCACCAGCCAGGGGATGGTTGGTGGTTGATTACACCGAGAGAATTTTTCTCCCCTGTTTAATTTCCTTCTCCCTGCATGGGAGAAAGGTCTGACAGGTATGAGGAAGCCCTACGTCAGCACAACCTCCCTGAAGCCAAGTGAAATTAATGCTCACTTCCCGCGGCTCAGGATCTGCCCTTCAGTGCCCACACAGGGGCTGCTACAAGAGTGATGAGCAACCCCAGCCCTGATTAATGACAGTGACATTTTCTGGCTAGAAATTCCAGAAAACAACAGTGTTTGGGCTCAATTTTACCTTGATACCCTCTATGTGAGGTGACTCCTAATAGGAAGGATCCCTGCTCTAGTGCCAGCAGCTGCTATTAGTTACACACAGGAAGAATGAATTTAATGGCAACTGAAAGAGCATCTTTTAACTTTGCAATAGCTACAGCAGGATTATTTCCTCCTTATTTAGTTATTATTCTAAAGAACTTGTTTGCTAATGAGTGGGAACAACAGTTTGCTAGAGAGATTTTTCTCCCTCTAGAGACTGGGGGAGGAAGAAAGGCCTGGGGAGGGGTTAGTACACTGACCTGCTTAATTAATGGTTCTTCTCTGGTATTTCAGTTTTTGCAGCTCCTGCAGTTTCTTTGAAGGATTTGGGATTTTACAGCCGAGAAAATCATAGCCAGATTGTTAAAATATTCAGCTACAGCGGAGATGCTCCAAACCATCTGGAATGATTTCTAGGAGTCAGCACTTCCCCTCCATGGCAGCTGAAAACCTGCCATGCCCTGGTATCCCCCGTTGCCACACTTCCAGGAAAGGGGGAAGACGACTGTAAGGCACAAGGCTGTGTCAAGTGACTGGGGAGGGTTCATCACATACTGGGAGAAAAGGCTTTTCCTCAGCTGACAGGTTAATACAGAGCAAGCAGTGCAAGGTCCCTTCCCTCCTGCCAGGACTCCTGGTGACCATGAAGAAGCACAAGATTAAAAAGAAGCAGTTGGCAGCCTCTGACAGTTTAATACTGCCTGTGCATTTATTTATTTATTATTTTGTTAAATCTGCAGAGGCTGGAACATTTTTCATTGGTAAGATGTTTCTACCAAGCGCTTCAGGATTCTTATCTGGCGGCTCTTTATGGGCAGCATTACTTCTGCAGGGTCCTATGTACAAGGGTATGATACACCCTAAGTCTACTTATGGATGCTACTATTATTGCTATTATCATTATCATTACTATTATGCACTGTTATTGTATTTTTGTTCTATTTATTATTATTACTAATGGATGCTGCATTGCTCATCTTTCTACTCAAACTAGGGTGGGAATGGGTCTTGGGTAGAATCACAGAACATTAGGGATTGGAAGAGACCTCAAAAGATCACCTAGCCCAAAACCCCAGCCACAGCAGGATCCCCTAGACCAGATTGTAGAGGAACATATCTGCAGAACCACAGAATCATCAAACATTAGGGATTGGAAGGGACCTCGAAGGATCATCTAGTCCAATCCCCCTGCCAGAGAAAGATCCCCTAGACCAAGTCACACAGGAACTTGTCCAGGTGGGTTTTAAATGTCTCGAGATACTCAGTGAAACGACAGTGGAAGTCTTACTTGATTATTTTTCACTGTTAAAAACGAGCAGAAAGTAATTTATGGGTTTTTTTTTTTACTTTGTTTTATGAGTTTTTGTGATGATTTTTAGGGGCTACACAACCCGCTATGAGGTCAGGGTGTCCCCATATAAAAACCGACATGGAAGGGAGGAGAGCGGGTGGCAGCAGCTTTGCTCACTGCATTTTTACAACCCTCATAGGCATTCCCTCTTGCTGGAAGCCAGAGAAAGGCTGTTGAGCTAAACGGACCTCTGATCCGGCCCAGCGTGGCCATTTCCGCATTCTTTAAGAGCAAGTGGAATAATTAGATCTTTCGGTCTGACATTCAGGTTAACACCAGACAGTTCATCAATATCTCTGCTTGACTAACTCACATCTTTAGTGGATTGGATCTGCTCAGGTATTTGTACTCCTGTGCATCACTTTGTACAGCCTTCATGGTTCAGGGAAAATAAACCTGTTCTTTCTTTCTTCCCTTTTTAAAAAAAACACAAACAGGTGTTTCTTCCTACAGTCTTCCCAAAACTATAAGGCAGGGCCCTGGCTACCAGATCACAGCATCACAGAATTACTGAGGCTGGTAAAGGCCTCTAAGCCCAGCACAGGACCTACCACCACCACAGCGGCCACACCAGGGCACTAAGGGCCACAGCCAGGCTGCCCTTCAACACCTCCTGGGATGGGCACCCCACCACTGCCCTGGGCAGTCCAGTCCAGGCTCTGATCACCCTTTCCAGAAGGAAGGGCTCCCTAACATCCAACCTAACCCTCCCCTGGCAGCTTTAGGCTCTGTCCTCTCATCCTGTTGCTAGTTGCCTGGGATAAGAGCCCGATCCTCACCTGACTACAACCTCCCTTCAGGGAGTTGAAGAGAGGAGAAGATAGTTGGCTCAAATTATCCATTACACCCAGTGAAACCAGCCAAGGTCCTTACTCACTTCCCTTTGACCACCTCAGTGTTCAAAACCAATAGGGTTAGTAAAGTGTACTCAGCACCTTCCACGTGAACATGGAACTCGTGCTTCACTCTCCCCATGGGGTTGCTTGCCGTGCACTGGTACGTTCCCTCATCAGCCGTAGTCACTTGGTCAATCTTCAGTATCTTCCCAAAATTTTCTGTTTCTGGTTCATCCTTGGGCAAGTTTCCCGTGACCTTGACCCAGCTGAGATGAGGAGTTGGGCTGAAAGGAAAAGAAGAGAGTATTTAGAGTTGAACACCAGGCTTCTACAAAGCTTAATTTTATGCTGGATTTCATGCACTTGGTTTCCAAAGCGATGGCTTCAGAGCCTCTGAGCCCTTCGGAAACACTGGGCCTCAATGTATGTCCTTGTGGCCAAGAGTGCCAACAGCATCCTGGGGTGGATCAGAATGGGGGTAGTTAGCAGCTTGAGAGAGGTTCTTCTCCCCCTCTACTCTGCCCTAGTGAGACCACATCTGGAGAATTGTGTCTGGTCCTGGGCCCCTCAGTTCAAGAAGGACACAGAGCTGCTGGAGAGAGTCCAGCGTAGAGCAACGAGGATGATGAAGGAAGTGGAACACCTCCCTGATGAGGAAAGGCTGAGGGAGCTGGGTGTCTTTATCTTGTAGAGACTGAGGAGTGACCTCATTCAAGTCTATAAATATGGGGGGTGGGTGTCAGGAGGATGGAGCCAGGCTCTTCTCAATGTCATCTAGTGATAGGACAAGGGGCAATGAGTGTGACCTGGAACAGATGAGGTTCCAGTTAGGGTAACAGAGCACAGGAACAGGCTGCCCAAGGAGGTTGTGGAGTCTCCTTCTCTGGAGACATTTAAAACCCGCCTGGATGTGTTCCCGTGCAACTTGATCTAGGGGATCCTGCTCTGGCAGGGGGATTGGACTAGATGATCTTTCGAGGTCTCTTTCAATCCTTATATTGTGTGATATTAAATTAATATGTTATATATTAATATCTATAGTAGATGAATTTATAAGAATATCTATATTTTCTGAATATATTACATTAATATATTCTATTATTTAATATTCTAATAGAATATTTTAACTATAGTATTATTACAGAAAATTTTAAATACAGAATTCTTATTACAGAAAAACATTGGGTTATTTATAGACATCTAATCTATACAGTCTCTTGATTTGAAGAGCCTCTGTGAAGAGGTTCTCCACAAGCAAAGCCAGGCCATGGCATGAGGCTGCGTCTCTTGTACAGGTATTGGCATGAACTACAGAACTACAGAACAGTAGGGATTGGAAGGGACCTCAAAAGATCATCTAGTCCAATCCCCCTGACACAGCAGGATCCTCTAGACCAAGTCACACAGGAACATGTCCAGGTGGGTTTTAAATGTCTCCAGAGAAGGAGACTCCACAGGGGAGACAGGGAACAGGGCACATCCCAACAAACTCCAAAAGGGCACTTGAGGACAGACAAGGAGGTGAAGACTTCATCAGAGTGACTTCACTCGGTGCCTGCCCGGTTAGAGAGGCGCCAAGCATTGGAGATGGCTGAAAACTCTCCCTTCGGTTTTCCAGAAGCAAACGGCAGTGACACAGAAACTGGGGACAGACTGCTGTCTGCACAACCCCAGCTGGGCTTTGTGACCCTGGCACCGTACACGATGCACATACACAGTGTCATATCTGCTTACTCTCGTGTCCATCTGTTCCTGTGGCAAAATGCCCGGGCACAAGCTACTCACAACCCCGGGAATCAAGGAATTGAGTTTTTCCATGAGCAGCCAGTACCACCGTGCAAATATCCCTCCCACTCTTTGCTGCAAGAGTGCTTTGTCCCGATCTTCTACCAAAGTCAAGCTTGGCGTTGCTCTGGTGCTGAGTTGAGGCGATGCCCTCCTGACACCGTTGTTACCCAGGATATCAGTCTTCAAAAGCGACAGATTGGAAAGGTATTTAATTCCTTAGTTTTGCAGTTGGCTGCCCCTGATCTGAGCCACTTGAAATCTGGCTCAGTCCATCCGCTTCCATGAGCTGTGGACATTTGGTGGGATGGATTGGCAGAGACAGAGGCAAAGCTGATCATTTTTTCCACCTGAAAATGGGAATTTTAGCTGTCGGGGTCTACAGGTTGCATTTGTGAAGGGTTTCAATGACAATAAAACATCTCCTTGGCGATCAAAGTCCTTTTCTTTCAAAAACAAAAAATAAATAGATCCCTTTTTGTATGAAAAGTAATTTTTAAAACAAGTTTTATGGAAAAATTCGAGTGAAACGAGTATTTCTATTTTTTTCCAAACAAACAGCCTTTTCTGCCTGTCTCTCCTTGTACACCTTAATCCTCCCACATGAAAACTCGTATTTGTGTATTTCCAAGGTGATTTGCTTATCAAGTACCTTGAAAACACTCTAAGCTCATGGCTGTGGACTTGTGGAGCTTTGCACGTTAGCTTGACGGGTAGTGAATTGGACAAGGAAGCGCTGCAACAGGGAGCTAAAACTCACTGCAGACGCTTGGAGCAGAGCCAGTAGAGACAAGCAATTCACCTTCTCCCACAAATGGCAACCAACTGCAGAGGCATCATCTTGCCAGCTGCAATGAGCAATGCCCTTTGGAAAAACAAAATGCCCCGAAAGCGTTTGCTCAGGCAGATAAATATCTCGATTTTGGAATTTTATAGAGGGGATATAATGGCACAGCCTTTAAAATGAGTTATCTGTCCGCTAGCCACCAGCTGCTCGCAGACCTGCAGCTCCCCCATACAGCATGGGAAGGGGATGATTTACGTCCCCATTCAACCAGAAGCTCTATCACAAACAAACCAGAAGCCGCTGGGCTTTCAGTGTGGGTAGAGTGGTTAGAGAGATCTTCGCTTTGCCTGTTTCTCCCTGTACTGGGCACTGGGGAGGCCTCTCCTCAAGTACTGGGGGTAATGTTGGGCCCCTCACTTCAGGAAAGAGATGGAGGGGCTGGAGTTGGACCAGAGGAGCAGTGAGGCTGGGAAAGGGATTGGAGGGAAAAGGCTGATGAGGAGAGGCTGAGGGAGCTGGGGGTGTTTAGCCTGGAGACGAGGAGACTCGGGGGGAACCTTCTCCCTCTCTACAATTCCCTAAAGGGAGATTGTAGTCAGTTGGGGGTCAGGCACCAGGTAACCTGCGCCAGGACAAGAGGGCAGGGCCTGAAGCTGCCAGGGGAGGGTTGAGTTGGATGTCAGGCAGCCCTTCCTCCCAGAAAGGGTGATCAGAGCCTGGACTGGACTGTCCAGGGCAGTGGTGGAGTCCCCACCCCTGGAGGTGTTGAAGGACAGCCTGGCTGTGGACCTTAGCACTCCGGTCTGGCTGCTGTGGTGATTTAAGGTCCTGTGCTGGGCTGGCTGAGCATAGAGGGCTTTTCCAGCCCCAATAATTCTGTGGTTCAGTGTGATTTCTCTGGTGGGACCTCAGGTGGAGCAGACTACTGCATCACCAAGCACACAGAGAAAACTGAAATGAGGGCAAAGCAGAGCTTCTGTCTGAGTTACCACAGCAGAAACGAGATATTTAGCCATTCCCTTTCCTTCTCTACCCTTATTTTGTCTTCTGTTATTTACTACAAGGAACAAAACTGTCGTGACTCCCCATCACATACCATCTACTTTAATCCTTTGCTCTATTTTTCAGCACCTCATCGAGTGACTGCCACGATTCGTACAGTCAGAGCCACATGTCTAACTTAACAACAAACCTGCAGCACAAGGCACTAGATTTGCAGAGGAATTTGCTTGGGCAGAGGGTGGAGTTAGCCCATTCCTGGCTCAAATCCATACAGCTGACCCCAGCTCACTGCATTTTTACACAGCTGTGGAAAAATGCTCTGATGTGTGAGAAGATCATGGAAGGAACTTCCTTAGTATGGAAATTCCTTCATATGGACATTCCAGATGCTGGTGAATGGACCAAAGAAAGCACCTCCCAGTGCACTTGGGCTAGATGGACTGCTCAGAGGGGCAGTTCCTCAGTGGATGCCTTCACAGAACATCACAGAACATTAGGGAATGGAAAGGACCTCAAAAGATCATCCAGTCCAATCCCTCTGTCACAGCAGGATGCCCCAGATCAAGTCACACAGGAACACATCCAGGTGGGTTTGAAATGTCTCCAGTGAAGGAGACTCCACAACCCCCCTGGGCAGCCCCCTCCAGGGCTCTGTCACCCTCACAGGGAAGAAGGTCCTTCTCATATTTATGTGGAACCTCTCCTGTCCCAGCTCACACCCATTGCCTCTTGTCCTATCATTAGATGCCTCTGAGAAGAGTCTGATTCCATTCTCCTGACACCCACCCTTCACATATTTATGGACATTCATGGAGTCACCCCTCAGTCTCCTTTTTAGCTAGAAGCGAGCTAAAAAGACCCAGCTCCCTCATCCTTTCCTGAGATGCTCCGCTCCATCACCCTTGTGGCTCTGCGCTGGACTCTCTCCAGCAGCTTCTTGAACTCAGGGGCCCAGAACTGGACACAATATTCCAGATCAGCTCACGAACTCTGCTTGTCAAACCCTGAGATCTGACACCTGGAACAACGCTGCATCATTGAACCGAAACGAGGCAGAACGAGGATCATTAGAGGTTGTGAGCTAAAAGCTGACGTTATTTAGTTTTTCATTATCTCCAAGCCAATACTACTGGAAAAAAAGTTTGACAATAGGGTTCTTTTTTTTATATAACAGTACAAACTATAAATCAATACTTAGGACAACATGATTTTAATTACTTGTTTACAAGCCTCAGCACTAACAAACACAGGACAGCTGCATGTTAGCTCCGAGCTGCTTTACGAGGAGGACCCACAGTTCAGCAAAAGGTTCCATTTAAAAGCGTGTGTGCAATGGGCAGAGTGGTTTGCAGCTGTACAATTCATAACAGCACTTTTTCCTTGCTCAATTCTTATTTCAAAGGGTGATTAAGTTTGTGCAGCATTGTGCATTACTCACAGCCCTTCAGCAATACATTCGAGGAGCAGGACACCTCCCTTGATGACAGTGACTGATGAGCTACTGCCAGCGGATTCAGGAGGGATCAGCAGTTTGGGTTTTCTTTCCTTGATAAAATTTGCTAAAAAAGTAAAAGAGAAGAAAAGTTAGATATGAAATCTTAAGCCCTTTGCTTATCCTTCGATAATGTCACAAGGTTTGCTCCTGTCAGGAGGTACTGGGCATCGGTTTGTAAATTTTCTTTTTGATATGGGTTGAATTCCTGGGCTCTCCTGTTTTTTTTCTTGATAGCAGATGTCTCCAGTAATAACAACAGGCAGCAGTACTGGTGAAATCCCTTTTCCTATAGATTCACGTGTTCCAAGCACTAGCCCTTTCCATCATAGAGCTGGGTACAGTGGTCTTCTTCACCAATACACTGGTCCACACCATCTTTCTTAGCACCTTCCTTCTGCATTGCCTGTGCCCTCTTCTACATCTCAGACAAACCCCATCTTCCCTGCCTTGAACATCCCACATAATTCTCATTCCTGCTACGATTATTAAATCTACAGTAATGGAGATACAATTTGTACGGAAGACTGTTAAAATAATAAAACAGGATTGACCCGCATTTCGCTCCAACAGACCATTTGTTCCAGCCTGCCACACAACCGCTTTCACCATGAAATACGCCCCGAGTTTTCCGCGGCTGCCCGGCCATCGCTGCAATAACAATTAGCACAGTAATGAATAACTCCCCGAATGGCACTAGTTCTTCAGAAATAGCTGGTTACGGATGATTTGCTGGAGGAGAACATGTATCGCTCAGAAGACATTTCCTAATCTATTTGAGTTTTTTACTCCCCCTGCTTTGCCTCTCTCTGCAGATCTGTGTCACTGGTGCTCGGGAGCTGCAGCAAAACCCTTTGGGACCTCTAGCTCGCAGGTTTTCCATCTGCCTTCCACCTCCTGCTGCCAAAGGTGAGCAGAGCCCCTTCTATCCTGATTTGATGGGAGCCTGGATGTGGCTCTCCAAGGGAAAGAACTTGGATGTGAGTGTCTGTCGCTGCACAGTCCCTGCCTGTTCTACTCATAAGGTTCAGCCTCTGCAGGACGATGCTTGACGACTGATGAGTACTTTGAGTTATCTATCCCAAAATCCCCAAAGAGAACCCCCTTTTCAGTGCTCATCCAGTAAAACCAGGTCTTTCAGGAGTATCAAACCGAGTATTTTGAAAGTGGAGTTAGGAGCTACAGACAAAACCCACATCTCTCATTTTTCCATATTTAATCACCATTAACTAGGCGGAGAGTTGGAGGAGTCGCTGCTAGCTGCCTTCAGGCACGTGGCCTGCAGAAACCTCAGCAGAGTATTTTCAGGGTGTTGCTCCACCAAGAGGGACACATAATGAGGGAAGATATTAACCCCACCCCAGGATGAGGAGTGCTTTGCTGCACTGGTGATTGTCAGGCAGAGCAAGATATGACCAAGGAGAACCAGCTCCCTTTTACCCCAGGTATGAGAAGAGTTAGCTCAGAGCACCTAAAGCTCTGTAAATCCACACCTTCAGATCCCCCTGGAGTGATGCAGCCCCAGAGCGACCCTATAGAAATGGATTTAGGGTCTCAAACTGCGGGTAACTAACGCCAGCATCTTCTTAACTGCCAGAGGAAGATTCGGTGATTCCTGCTCTTCACGTTATGACATGAGAACGTTCTTTCTCAAGTAAGAAAACTCACTCTTTGTTAAAAATTCTTCAGATTTGTGTCAAAAAGTACAACAGGAGCAACATCTGAAGGACACAGAGCTCCTGGAATTGGTCCAGAGGAGGGTAACTCAAAGGATCAGAGAGCTGGAGCACCTCCCCTATGAGGACAGGCTGAGCAAGTTGGGGTTGTTCAGCGTGGAGAAGAAAGAGGAGGCTCCCAGGTGACCTTCCAGCAGCTTTCCAGTCTCTGAAGGAAGGGGGCTACAAGAAAGCTGGGGGAGGGTTTTTGACAGGGGTGGTAGCAAGAGGACAAGGGGAAAGGGTTCCAGACTTGAAGAGGGGAGATTGAGGTTGGCCATGAGGAACCAGTTCTTTGCTGTG
>JAOXOE010028929.1:0-15292 GCA_028565055.1 Phoeniculus purpureus
TCTGTGTCTATCTGTGGAGGTTATTGTCCAGGAGAGGTGTTTTCTTGAACTTCCATATTAGAAGTGTTAATGACAAACGCAGAAAGTGGGGGATACTCCTGAGGAATTTTCAGTCCTCTTATTTTTCAGTATTCTGTATTTTACCTCTGAGAAGAGACCAGCACCAACATCTCTACAATGTCGTTTCAGATAGCTGTAGTGAGCCATGAGGTCTCCCCTAAGCCTCATCTTCCTCAGACTAAACAGCCTCAACTGTCTCAATCTCTCCTCGTCAGATTTATTCTCCAGGCTCTTAAACAGCTTCGTTGCCCTCCTCTGTCATATCTCAAAACCTCACCACACCTTGTGAGAATTGAACATATAAGTAGAAGTTTGACTCCTGTTTCAGAGCATTAGCCAAAAATAAGTTTTCACAAACTAAATTAGCACAATATAAAAGCCTCAGTAGATACACCACTTTCAGGCTGCTAGGCTGTCTCTTGAGGGTAAAATACTGTGTTTGGGATGAGAAAGCCCAAGCTCAGCTCCTTTCCCTGTTAGTAGTCACTATTACAACTTTGAGTAAATGTCTCTGTCCTTTAGTTTTCATGATTGCCAAGTCTAGCTAATTATCCGCACTCTGCTCAGTGGAGAGGACTGACCTGTGTAAGAAAGTCTACACTCTAAAGATATATAATTTTATTACTTTAAATTTATATATCCAAGGACCTAAAGTACCAAACTTTTCAGTGTCTTTTAGGAAAGCATGAAATGGGAAGGGAAAAAACCCCCCTGCTTTCCTGGATCTTTGCACAAAGCATCATTGTATGATCCTGTCCTGCTGAAGTCAAAGATAAATTCTTATGGACCACAAGGGAACAAGAATTTATCTCAGGGTTTTTAACATAAGAGGAGAGCTCAGAGACCTGACCTACTACTGAAGTCTAAAACCCTAGTGAAACAAGAGGAGCAGCTTATGGTTACCCTTATTTAAAGAAAAAAGAAGAGAAAAAAGAAGACAAAAGAAGGAGGATGGCAAAGAAGGACGAATACTCAGAATGGACAAAAGGAGAGTGTCCCAAAGATCTTGCTCAAAAGATTCAGGCTGTACACAATGCATCTATAAATTGCTAAAAGATAGGCTTTATTGTAGATATCTTGCACTTCCCACTTCTTACTGAGCTGGAAATACCCTAAGGACAGCCTTTCATCTGTTGAAGTATTTTGTCATTTCTGCAACTGGGAGTCAGAGCAGGAAGAACACAGCAGCAAAACAATCATTACAGTGTCACAGGAATAACAGCAACAATAACAGCAATGTTAAAGGATTTGTGTAGCAAAGCTCTGTTTGGATGACCTGCTCAAATTATGCACTATAACCCCTTAAAGAAACTGCAAGTGCTATAGTGCTGGGTTCTATTGTCACTGAACTGTATGTCTCAGGAAGTCCCATGCCAGAGGAGAAAGCTGTTAGCTGTAGGCTTGCTTTTTAATATGACATCTTCTTTCTTTAATCTAAATTTCCAAATTCTGCTCAAAGGATGCCAGGGGTGCAGGCAGTACAGATATATTGTTCCTACTTTTACAGCATAAAGATTAATACTTGGGTTGACATGAATAATGCAGCCCTTTCATCGGAGTAGGGTTAGCAATGTGCCTTTCCATCAGTCAACAGAAAAAAAAAAGACACAAAGACCAGTCAGCAGCCGGAGATGTGACAGGCAGTGTGTGGCATTTCCTTCTGAGCTGTTGCACAGATGACTTTGAGGCATCTCTTGCAGATGTGGAAGAGCAGATGAGACTGTACTCTCATACCAGACTTGTTATTAGGAAGAATATTTTCACAGAAAGGGTGGTCAGGCACTGGAATAGGATTCCCAGGGAGGTGGCTGAGTCGCCATCCCTGGATGTGTTTAAAGAGGGTTGAGTGATATGGTTTAGGGGTGAACTTGTAAGATAGGGTAGATGGTTGTACTCAATGATCCCAGGGGTCTTTTCCAACCAGAGTGATTCTGTGATATCAAGTCTCACACCAGGCAGGTCCCCTCCAATCCCTGATGTTCTGTGATTCTGTGATTGTAAACTGAGACAACTGATTTTTTCTTTATATGCTCAGACTTTTACTTCAGATCAACCCATTCACTCTGGACAAGAAAATTTGTGCCTGAAAAGGAAGACAAAATCATCCACAAGGTGTTTTTGGTTTTTTTTCCCATTTCAAATATTTGAATCTTTTCAACTCATCCTTCTTTCAAAGACCATACTTCCATGCTAGTCCTTCAAGAGTGGTGTGGGATTTTCCTTGATTTTATACTGGGGAGAAAAAATAGGGAGCTGAGAAAGCCCTCAGTTTTATAGAATCACAGAATCAGGTTGGAAAAGACCCTTGGGATCATCAAGTCCAACCATCAATCCTACTCTCTCTACAAGTTCACCCCTAAACCAGATCCCCCAACACTACATCTTTAAAACTCAACCTGAGATGGTGACTAAACTACCAACCTGGGCAGCCCATTTCAGTGCCTGACAACTCTTGCCATGAAGAATTTTTTCCTGGTGTCCAATCTAAACCTCTCCTGTTGGAGCTTGAAACCCTTCCCTCTGGTTCTGTAACTAACCGTCTGCAAGAAGGGACCAGCGACAACATCTCTACAGTCTCCTTTCAGATAGTTGTAGAGAGCAATGAGGTCTCACCTAAGCCTCCTCTTCCTCAAATTAAACAGACCCAACTGTCTCAATCTCTCATCAGATTTATTCTCCAATTGCACTAAAAGCCATTGGACTGACCTGCTTTCATAAGAATTAGTACCCTGACAGAAACTAGTGCTGGTCGTAGCCAAACACTTAAGGATCTCAACTTAATCTATGCTTTAATCTTAGTTTTGCTCAGCCGACAACAATTTAATGCCAGTGCAACATAAAGTTCACGTTCAGTGAAATATGTAGGTACACAACAGCTTACAAAACAGAACTTTTGAGAGTGGAGAATAATTTTCCTTTCTCCTTTGCAAGAATGGTTTTCTAATCAGTAATCAGAGGTATGATCAGAAGTGGAGAAGTGGGATAGTCATAGTTTTCCTTTATTCTCCACCTCCTCCTATTCTTTTCTTGTCAAGTTGTTCACCTTGGCACATCAGGTTCACTTAACTCTTCACATTTTTCACGGGAGAAGGAAAATTGTTCATATTTTCTTAAGAAGGTCATTTTCCTGACATAGTAATTGTTTTTATAATTATATCAGCTTTTGTGCCTGTGCATTTTAGACTAACTAATCTGTAAGAGATAATGGGTGAGTGACAAGTTCTAAGAACCCTTGTTTCATCATACACTGGTACAAATGTGTGTTCATCCTAGTGCCACTAGGCACTGCCATGTATTTGGGGCTCTGTGCTTTCAGCATGTGAATTGAAAATTGAAAAAGAAAATATGCTTTCATGCTTAAATCCACTAATGTTCACAAGGTCCTTATAATTCTCTATCCAATGGGCTGTCTGGGGTGGTTGTGGAGTCTCCTTCTCTGAAGACATTTAAAACCTGCCTGGATGTGTTTCTGTGTGACTTGGTCTAGATGATTCTGCTGTGGCAGGGGGATTGGACTGGATGATCTTTCCAAGTCCCTTCCAATCCCTAATGTTCTGTGATACTGTGATACTGTGAAGCACATGCTGAAATCCTATCTAAGTCATCTGCTTAGGCTAGCTTGCCTCATGAAGGAAGGATAGAATTATACCCTGGTTAAAATCAGGAAAGACACAAGGGATTTGTTGGCAAATGCCTTCCAGTCTGCCAGCTTTTCTTTGTTCTGTCTTTCCTAGGATCACTACTTCAAGTAGCTAGAAGGACCTTTTCATTTCTGTGTTCTTTGGGTCACCCACAACAGTATTATCCATTGGAACAACTCCAGTATGTTTTAAACAGCTTTGAGTATCAGCAACCAGATGTAGAGTTGTTCCCATCTAATAGATACTAACCTGATACTGGTTCCTTTTTTTTTGTGTAGCTATTAATCATTGATTTGTAAATGTACTTAAAAATACCTCTACAGTAGCCAAAGAAGCATGAATCACCTAGCCCGTTTATGATTCAGGAAGGAGGATCTAAAGCTTTTGCAATCACTCAAAAGCAATACAGTGCTCCTACCACTGTCAATATTTCACACCGTTGAGTCAGGAACTACGGTTGCAAAGAGCATTGA
The DNA here is from genome assembly GCA_028565055.1 of Phoeniculus purpureus. Taxonomy (NCBI): domain Eukaryota; kingdom Metazoa; phylum Chordata; class Aves; order Bucerotiformes; family Phoeniculidae; genus Phoeniculus; species Phoeniculus purpureus. Next base: position 4,175 of record JAOXOE010028929.1, read on the forward strand.
ATTATGAATCTGTGCTTTTCAAACAACAAGGTCATTTATTTTGAGCTGTTGGCCACATGAGTCCAGAGAAAGGTGTTTACTTGACATTGCATAGGTGAGTTAATGGGTGAAGTGCAAAACTGTAATGGTAACTGTGCAGCTTGGTCTAGGTGGTCCTGCTGTGGCAGAGGGATTGGACTAGATGATGTTTCGAGGTCCCTTCCAGTCCCTGATGTTCTGTGATTCCATGATAAAACTTTGAGAGACTAGGCAACCCTCTCACAATTCCTGGTATCCGTGCAAATTTTGGTGCCTTGTATGCTCCACAATATGGCAATTCAGAAGGAAACTCTTAAAGCAAAAACAGTGTGTGATGCTATGGATAGGAGATGCAATGAGGAGGACTAGTATTTGTGAACAGTGATTACTGATGTGGAAATTAGAAAATGAAGTTAACTATTCTCCCTACGTACCCACCAAGACCTTGACTTCTCAGATGAACATACCTGGCTAAGAGTCACTTTTGGCGGGTACCTCCTGATGTTAAATGATGTGGAAAATTTTTTAGCAGCAGATATGTTCAAAGATGCTCTACATGATTAAAAACAAAATAAAAGTACTTAAAATATGATTAATTTAAAAATATATATTGGAATTAAGTATTTTGGAGAGAAGATTCAAAAATCACATAAATTCATGACAGGAGATGTTGTGAAATCTGTGGTTTAATCCCCAGGACTAAACAAAACTAAAAAGAAAAAGGAATGATGTCTTTGGCAACATACTGGTGAATACTGGTGAATACTGGTGAAGAGACGTAGCCTTGTGAGATAAAAATTGGGTAGATAAGAGCAGATACGGTTGTACAGTGTTGCGTGCTAGCATTTTCCATTGTGGAAAGTGGGCTGAAACTTAAAAGGAAAAACTCTCAGGTTTGCCATCTCCGGTTTGCATGCCATGTGAGTTTTTATAGCCCTGGAAAATGATGTGTAAATGTGTAAGTGTGTGTGTATACACAGATGAGTGGGTTGGGAATTGTTTCTCCTACAGAAGTGCTTCTCCCTTTAATTCATTAATCCTCTCCACATTTCCTGACAAATATTCTCATGGCATCAGCAATTTACAAGATTGCAGAGGAGCACTATGATTCCTTTCCCAGTGTAAAATGCCTGAGAGAACCACCTCACTGGCTGAATAACTGCACTTGGCTTGTGAGTTCTGGGACCGGAGACGTGAGCAAAGTCTCACTGGTTTTCTGCAGACCACAGCCACCTGCCAGGATGCACCCCTACATGAAGCCAGTGTGTGGGGATCACTTGTCCTTCAGAGCAGTGGAAGGGGCTGCCCAGGGGGGTTGTGGAGTCTCCTTCTCTGGAGACATTTAAAACCTGCCTGGACATGTTCCTGTGTGACTTGCTCTAGGTGATCCTGCTGTGGCAGAGGGATTGGACTAGATGATCTTTCAAAGTCCCTTCCAATCCCTAACGTTCTGTGAGTCTGTGCTGCTAGGGTAAATGCATCCCACCACTCTCACACAGTAGGACAGAAGTCATTCAAGCAACCTAACTGAACACTCTGTGATCTATTTTTTCCCCTCCTCAGATTTTATAAACAAATTCCTCTATTTTGCATTTTTAGTATTGAAAATAAATGCACTTGCCAACAATTGTATTGATTGCCATGTTCAGATATTGAGAACCAAAATGAACAGATTTTCATCAAAATATTTCAATTCATATCTACTTTTTCATGGAAAACAAAACACAGATTTGTTTATTTGCAGTGTTTTTTGTTTGTTTTTCATTTTCCCTGCTCTCACAATTTAAATACTGTTGGATAAAATTTTGGATACCCTTCAAAGTCAAGGAGAATGTAAAATTCACTGTGATAAATTGCATGTTGTCAGCAGGTCTATGATGTCTTTCTCTGTCAGAAATGCATGTGTGTGTGGGTAGGTGTGAAAGCCCATCCTTAGTATTTCTCTCATTGATGATCAGCTCACATTAATCTACATGTTTGCATTTTTTGTTTGGATATTGATAATCAGAATCTTCTTTTTCTGTTACTTTGACTCCGTATTTTGAGAAAGAGTCTAAGGAAACTTAAACAGAATCACAGAATCACTCTGGTTAGGAAAGACTCCTGGGATCCTCGAGTACGACCAACTACCCTACCTTACAAGTTCACCCATAAACCACATCCCTCAACAATTCATCCAAACCATCTTTAAACACATCCAAGGATGGTGATTCAATCACCTCCCTGGGAAGCCCATTCCAGTGCCTGACCACCCTTTCTGGGAAAACATTCTTCCTAGGATCAAGTCTAAACAGACCCTGTTGTAACTTCAACCCACTCCCTCTTGTTCTATCACTAATTGCTTGTGAGAAGAGACCAGGACCAATCTCTCTACAATGTCCTTTCAGGTAGTTGTAGAGAGTGATGAGGTCTGCTTTCAGCCTCCTCTTCTTCAAACTAAACAGCCACAGCTCTTTCAGTCTTTCCTTATAATATTTGTTTTCCAGGCCCTTCACCAGCTTAGTTGCCCTCCTTTGCACCTGCTCCAGCACCTCCACATCTCTCTTGTGTTGAAGTGCCCAAAACTGGACACAACACTCCAGATGTGGCCTCACCAGTTGCAAATACAGGGGGACCATAACCTCCCTACTCCTGCTTGCCACATTATTTCTAATACAAGCCAGCAAATAGCACCCGAATTCAATGGGATCTAGGCACACACCTGGTTTAGGCAGGACTGAATACACGCTGACAAGAGTGTATGTTCACAGTAACATATGGAGACAGCAGAAATCCAGTGTCAATGAATAAAAACCTTTATGTCACTCAGGACAGTATTACAGTGCCAGAGACCTATGCAAGGGAGTTGTATGTAACCTCACAAGATGCCCTGCACTCTTTTGTTCAGGAGCAAAAGTTCACTGCTATGGTATCTGAAGACCACAAAAGACCTTTCCTGAAGACTGTAATAAGAACAGGTTACATTCCTAGCAAGTCCCACATCCTCATTACAAGCTTTTTAATGAGAATGAATTCATTTTCTGCCATTTTCCATTGTCATTACTACACAGCCAAGGGAATGAGGTATCAGGAGTTTAATGCCTAATTTATATTCAATGAATCTTAGTAGTAAGCTGCACTCTTTTGACCTTTTGAATATTTCATATTTTGATTGGGTGGTCACTTGACTCCTGCATTGTTTATAGCTTTGTTATATAAAAAAATAAGCGGACTGGCTATCCAATCAAAACTGCTAAATAGCAGAAAGGTCAGTCTGATCCTATAAACATGCATCAGTTCAGGAACTCACACATGGAACTTTGGAAATCTTCCTGTCAGAAGCACAGCAATGAAAATGACACGACAGCCCTTATGATCGACCTTAGGACCAGAACTGGGGATTAGAAGAAACCAGATATATTCTGGAGAGACTGGGGTTGTTTTTACTTCCTCATCTACTCACTCAAATGCATGAACATCAGTTTTAAGACTGATGAAAGGAATTTGCTATGTTTTGCAGTTTGCTTACCTTTGGCCCAAAGGCCAATGACAGCAAAAGGAGCAACATCATGAAGAATCAGGTCCATGGTAGAGCCAGTAGATAATGGTTCTTGAAATGCTCATTAAGTATCTCTGGGAAATAGGTTAGCAGACTTTTGTAAGACTCCTGTAGAAGAAACAATAAGCAATTCTGTTTGGAAATCTTCAATCCATGAAAAATTGAAATGTAATGGCAGACCCGAGGAAAAAACTCCACAAACAAAATTTCCAAAACCCCAAAATAATCAAAATAATGCATTTCTGGTATAACATTTGGGCTGGCTATACTCAACAGCCAAATACCAGGAATCAAATGTTGTCTGAAGTGCATACCTTAAAATATTCGTAGAATCACAGAACATTAGGGATTGGAAGGGACCTCAATCGAATCTTCCTGCCACAGCAGGATCACCTAGAACAAGTCACACAGGACTATATCCAGGCAGATTTTAAATGTCTCCAGAGAAGGAGACTCCACAATCCCCCTGCGCAGCCCCTTCCAGGGCTCTGTCAACTTCACTGTGAGGAAGTTCCTTTTCATATTGATGTGGAACCTCCTATGTTCCGGCTCACACCCATTGCCCCTTGTCCTGTCATTAGATGACACCGAAAGGAGCCTGGCTCCATCCCCATGACACCCACCCTTCGCATATTTATAAACATTAATAAGGTCACCCAACAGTCTCCATTTCTCCAAGCTAAAGAGACCCAGCTTCCTCAGCCTTTCCTCATATGGGAGATGTTTTACCCCATCATCTTTTTGGCTCTGCGCTGGACTCTCTCCAGCAGTTCTGTGTCCTTCTTGAACTGAGGGGCCCAGAACTGGACACAATATTCCAGCTAAAGTCTCACCAGGGCAGAGTAGACAGTGAAGAGAACCTCTCTCGATCTGCTAACCACCCCACTTCTGATCCACCCCAGGATACCATTGGCCTTTTTGGCCACAAGGGCCAATTGCTGGCTCATGACCATCTACATGTCCATCAGGAAGTAAACTATTCTTATCTGTTAGTATTTTTCAGTTTCATTGTTGCCCAAAGATACCAAAATCACCCTACACTCTGCAAAAGACTGCACATTGAAAGTACGCCTAATCTAATGTCTATCTACCTAATATCTATCTCTTGCTTATAGTGGGTTTACCCTACATTTACAGCTATCAAGCTACTCTACCATTACTTAATTTGGAGTCATTTGCAGAAGTGCTCAAATTGAAAACTTCCAGTAGAAAATCAATTGGAAAAGAGTTAGTTAAAAAACATAGTAATCCATTTGATTTTTGTGTGAAACCTTCTGTCTAATTTCTTTAATGAACAGAGCCTGTTTATAGAATGCAGATAATTATTCTTTTAAACCTGACTAAATAATTAACATACGTCAAACAAATACCACTTCATTACTAAAAGAAATATAATTGATGTTCTGTAACACTCTGCATAATGGAAATACAATTCATTCCTTAACTATTACTTCTCAAGAACCACTTTCAAGAGTCAGCTCTCATTAATTTGCCATACCATACATGTCTTATTAAATGTAAATTAATTCCAATTGGAGACCCATTGTTTAAAGCATTACTTAGAATGTCATTGCTGGACTCCCCCAAAGAAACAGCATTTAATACAGTTTGTGAGGCCAGAGGGAGGAATAACAGTTTGGATAATGAGGGCACTATCAGATATGTTCCATTTTAACTGAAAGAAAAATTAGTATATGAGATCCTTGCAAGACAGGGTAGAAAGAAGAAAGTGACAAAAGGAATAATGTGAATACTGAAGAGACTCCTCACAGAATTACAGAACATTAGGGATTGGAAGGGACCTCAAAAGATCATCTAGTCCAATCCCCCTGACACAGCAGGACCACCTAGAAGAAGTCACACATGGACATGTCCAGGCAGGTTTCAAACATCTCCAGAGAAGGAGATTCCACAACCCCACTGGGCAGCCCCTTCCAGTGCTCTTTCACCCTCACTGTGAGTATGTTCCTTCTCATATTTATGTGGAACCTCCTCTGTTCGAGCTTACACCCATTGCCCCATCATTAGATGACACTGAGAAGAGCCTGGCTCCATCCTTCTGACACCCACCCTTCACATATTTATCAACATTAATGAGGTCACCCCTCAGCCTCCTTTTTTCCAAGCTAAAGAGACCCAGCTGCCTCAGCCTTTTGTCACGAGGGAGATGCTCCACTCCCTTCATCATCTTTGTGGCTCTGTGCTGGACTCTCTCCAGCTCCTTCTTTAACTGAGGGGCCCAGAACTGTCCACAATGTTCCAGTTGTGGTCTCACCAGGGCAGAGTAGAGAGGGAGGGGTACCTCTCTCTACTAACCACCTCCATTCTGATAGTAACCATATGAGTACCTCCCTCTTTCTTTCTCTTTCTAGACTATGCTGACAACTTCCCATGGGTGTTACTAACACTGGGTGGTCTTTTAGGCCATGTATTGTCCACAGAATTGTGACAGAAATGGTCTCCCCTGCCCTTTGATGCCTTTGTATAGGAAACCCTGGCAGCTGGACTCGGTTGATTCATATAAGAATCATTTATTTATTTTTTGAAGTCATCATCCCTGTGTGAGTTTAGAGATCCTGTGTGACTTGGTTTGGCTGGTCCTGCTCTGGCAGGGGGATTGGACTAGACGGTCTTTTGAGGTCCCTTCGAATGCCTAATGATTCTATGATCCTTTAGATGTGGTGCTTAGAGATATAACTTAGTGGTGAACTTGGCAGAGTTGGGTTACTGGTTGGACTTGATGATTTTAAGGGTCTTTTCCAAACCTGAATGAGTCTATGACCTCGCTTTCAGAGAAGAACTTACAGTCTCCACCCGAGAGGAAGCTGAACGCTGCAAATCACCACAAGAATTTTGTTTTGTTTTTGAACATTGCAATTCTTAACTCAACCTCATAGTTTCTGGGGTGGAGAAGGGCAGCTTCTCTGAAATGCCTGTACCTTCCTCTATTCACAGCTGCTCTGGAGAAAAGTGAGTTTTACTGCCTGTCACCGTAACGCGTATCCCATGCGTTGGCAATCACGATGTGTTATGGCAGCTCTGGGTGTAGGGCTGCAGTTGTAATGTGAGCAAAATCCCCTACTGCTGTCTCTCCTGAAGCAGCAAGTGCCTCATCCATTTTCCTTGTTTCGTCCCTTTGATGTTCTTACTGAAATTAATCACTTGACAGCAGCAAAGGCTTGTGCTGGCCTCCCGTGACTTAGCTATCTATCATGGATTTTGTTTAATATAATAGTACAAAACCTCCTGGCATTCAAATCTGTTCCGATGCTTGTTTGGAAAGCTCCTGAGTTATTATCTCCTTCCCCACACCTGCTCAAGACACGGAGAGCTTGGGAATTGCTGGTTGTCCGTTCCCAGTCATGGTGGCCATCTGAAGTGCTCATGGCGATGAGTATTAACCTAAGCTTGTCCTCCTTCTTATGCCCAGGTTTCTGCCTTCTTATCTCCTGGTAGAGATAGAGAAGAATCTCTTTGACAGCTTTACGTGGAGTCTGTGAGACACACCAAGGTCACAGTTATGCTGTCATACAGCACACATTTGGTCTGGGAATAGTCCTCTCTCTGAGTGTGTTGGTTAAGCTGTGATCTCCCTGAAACAAAAGCCCTGGCACTGGTGCAAAACAAGTCTCTCTGAAACAAAAAGTGAAGTCTGGAGTGTAACTTCATGCTGAAAGAAGAGGGAAGTGGGCAGGGAATCCAGGTGCATGTTCACAGCCTTAAAAACTATGAATTTAGTCAAAGTTAGTAATTCACTGGAGAAACAGGCATGTAGTTTTTAAACAGATGTAAGACAGGAGCATCAGGGGTCTGTTTGTCTGGCTGGGACTAGATGTGTGTGCAAGGTGAGATGAACTGCCCCCTGCATGGTCCTGCACTGCACTCGAAACAGCCCCCTGCAATGCTACAGGCTTGGGGGCTGTGGCTGGGAAGATGCTCAGCAGAAAGACACTTGGGAGTATTGACTGATCATCAGCCAAATATGAGCCAGCAGTGTGCTCAGGTGGCTAAGAGGGTCAGCGGCATCCTGGCTTGTACCAGAAAAAGTGTGGCCACCAGAAGTAAAGAAGTGGTTGCTACCTTGTACCTGGCACTGATGAGGCCATAACTTGAACACTGAGGTCAGTTTTGGATGCATTAGTGCAAGAAATACACTGAGGAGCTGCAGCAAGTCCAAAGAAGAACAACCATGTTGGTGAAGGGTCTGGATAACAAGTCCAGTAGCTGAGAGAGCTGGTGCTGATTAGTCTGGAAAAAAAGGAGGCTGAAGGGAAGGTAGACTTTGTTGCTGTCTACAACTATCTGAAAGCAGGATGTAGAGAGGTGCTTGTTGGTCTCTTCTCACAAGGAACAAGTGGTAGGATGAGGAAATGGCCTCAGGTTGTACCAAGGGAAGTCTAGGTTGGACTTCAGGAAAACCTTATTCATGGAAAGAGTCAACAGGCTGTTTAGGAGGGGGGCTGAATCACCATCCTTGGATGTGTTCAAAAGTTGTGTACATCCGGAACTTAGGGACAGGATGTAGTAGTGGCCTTGGGTTAATGGTTGGACCCAACTATTTTAAATCATTCTGATTCTATGATCTAACCTAGTTCACCATGGCTTGTTGGAGAAACCTGAAGGTCTTCGCTGGGACCTGACCAAGAAGATAATTCATTGTCTCCTTTCCCATGCCATTGAAATCATTAGGACTTTAAATCCTGCTCTGGTAACTGAGCTAGTCAACAGCAAATGAGGACCACGTGGGAATTTGTCTCAAAAATCATGCTGCAGGTCCTTATGAAATCACTGCAGGCACTGAAAGTAAAAATTTGCAATCTTATTCTCCTTCCTTGTGGAAATGTACTCAGGACCATGTCGCTGCTACAGACAAGCCCAGGACAAATATCACACCAGTGCCCTACAACATGGGGCTGTTCGTCCTCCCATTTCAACACTATGATCTTCCCACTCTATGTAATTATACCATGATGCACAGAGGTGTGCGTTTCCTCTTCTCTAGCAATTGCCTTCATAATCGTGTTAATTAACAATTGAAATAACATCTGAGCATTAATCCTGTGGTGCTGAGACACAACTTACTTTAATTATTTTTAAAATATTAATATTTTATATTTAATTAGTTATTTTATTAGGACAAATTACATTTATCTTTTTTTTTCTGAAAATGTTTTAATAAGAAATACCTATGAGAATAGATTAAGATGATCATTAGTAGGATGAGTAACTGGGAAAAATAACATTTAAAATACTTATTAGTGGTTTTATCAAAATATTACTAGTCAGCCAAGGGGGTGGTCATTTGTCACTACTTAACTGTTTCTGATAGCTCTGTCAATTCTTAAAGTGTCCAGACTACCTGGTCAAGGGTCGAGTAGTTTTGTAAGGCAGGATCAGAGCTCTGAAGTGATGAAACGTTTTAAGTGTGGGACATATTTAAAGAGAACAGGGTTGGCATTGGAAGGATCAACCTTCTCAACTTTAATTCAGATTGGCCATGGCTTTTTGGTAGATCATTTAGGCTTATCTAATGCAGACAGACATAGGCTTAGTCATTTTCATGTAGTTGGTGGAGACAGAGATGTTGGTGTTGGTCTTTTCTCACAGGTAAGTAGCAACAGAACCAGAGAGAAGGGCTTGAAGCTTCAACAGGTGAGGTTTAGACTAGACATCAGGAAGAAATTCTTCATGGAGAGAGTGGTCAGGCACTGGAATGGGCTGCCCAGGGTGGTGGTTGATTCCCCATTCCTGGATGTGTTTAAAAGTCACTTAGATGTGGTGTTGGAGGATCTGGTTTAGGGGTGAGTTTGTAGAGTAGGGTTGATGGTTAGACTCAATGATCCCAACGGTCTTTTCCAACCTTAATGATTCTGTGACAGGCACCTTCAGAGGAAGAGTGGGCTCCCTAACCCTGCTTTTGGAAGTGACTGTTTTTTGTTAACACTATAAGGAGTCTGAGGGAGGTTGTAGACAGGTGGGAGTTGAGGTCTTCTCCCAGGCAACTATTGACTGGATGAGAGGGCAGGGCCTGAAGCTGCCTGCTGGACTGGACTGCTCAGGGCAGTGGTGGAATCCCCATCCCTGGAAGTATTTAAGGACAGACTGGATGTGGCACTTACTGCCATGGTGGTGATGTGGTCATGTTAGGTCCTAGGCTGGACGTGATAAGCTCAGAGGTCTTTTCCAGCCTCAATAATTCTGTGATTCCGAGTCTGACTTGAACTGGTGAGGAAAACAAAATTCTAATGATATATAGAGCATGTGCTGAAAGTCTTTTGAGATCAGAAGCCATTAGGATTAGGCATTAATTTCTGCTTATTTGATTTTTTCTGAAAGCAAAACCAAAAAAAACTAAAACAACAACATAGGAATTGCTAAAAACTGATGAGAGCAGCCATGGCAAGAAAGCTGGGTTGGAAATAACATGTTGGTTTCTCTGGTGTGTATTTATTTACTTAACTTTCAAGATCTGGTATTTTCTGTTTCAGCAGAAATACTGGCGTCATGCATTTCTATAAGAGACTTTTTGTTCCTTCTGAAGTATTATCTTTGCTGCAGCTGCTGTGGCAGATAGAGATGGATTAATTAATTATTGAGTTTCCTTCCATGATACAAGTTCCAACAAGGGCAAGTGCAAGGTTCTGCACCTGTGTCAAGGCAATCCCTTGCATGAATACAGATTGGGAGGAGAAAGGATTGAGGACAGCCCTGAGGATAAGGACTTGGATGTGGGGGTGGACCAGAAGTTGAACAAGAGACGTCAGTGTGTGCTTGCAGCCCAGAAAGCCAGCTGTGTCCTGGGCTGCAGCAAAAGAAGCAGTGGCAATCTGTTCAGGGAGGTGATTCTTACCCTCTGCTCTGCACTGGTGAGACCCCACCTAGAGTCCTGTGTCCAGTTCTGGAGTCTTCAAGAAAGGCATGATGCTCCTGAAATGTGTTCAGAGGAGAGCAACTCAAATAATCAAAGGACTGGAGCACCGCCCCTGTGACGACAGGCTGAGCAAGTTGGGGTTGTTCAGCCTTGAGAAGAGAAGGCTCGCAGGTGACCCTGTAGCAGCCTCCCAATATCTGAAGGGGACTACAAGAAAGCTGGGGGAGGGCTTTTAACAGGGGTGCATAGCCAGACGACAAAGGGAAAGGGTTAGAGGCTTGAAGAGGGGAAATGAAGAACCAATTCTTTGCTATGAGGGTGGTGACATTCTGGAACAGGTTGCTCAAAGAGGTAGTGGGTGCCCCATCCCTGGAAATGTTGAAGGCCAGGCTGGCTGAGGCCCTGAGTAATCTGATCTAGTGAAGGTGTTGCTGCCTCTGCAGGAGGATTGGAAATAGATGGTCCTTAAAGTTCCTTGCAACACTGGTCATTCTAAGATTCTTTGATTCTATGATTGGCTGTTAGGTTTCTCTCAAGGAAAACTGCCAAGGGAATTGCTGAGCCACACTTGTGGATATTTGCTTCCTTTATCTTAGATGGGTACTATCTTAGAACATAGAATCATTAGGGATTGGAAGGGACCTTGAAAGATCATCCAGTCCAATCCCCCTGCCACAGCAGGATCACCCAG
>JAOXOE010028930.1:0-15284 GCA_028565055.1 Phoeniculus purpureus
CCGGTGCTGCCAGCACGGACTGCCCCGCACACGGCGCGGGCGTCGGTCCCGGGGACCGGCAGCGCCGAGACCGGCCGAACCGAGCCGAGCCCAGCCGAGCCGCTCCGCCGGCGCTGCGGGGGTGGTCGCTCCGCCAGATTCCCCCCCTCCACAGACACAGAGCGGGCCAGCCCCCCCGCAGCCCGCAGGGAACGGGGGCACCCGGTGCTGCCAGCACGGACTGCCCCGCACACGGCGGGACCGACGCCCGCGCCGGCACCGACCCCCTCATCCCCCGCACACGGAGGGACCCTCGGCCACGAGCGGCCCCCCAGGGCACACAGGACCCCCGGGCACAGATGGACCCTTTCGGGAGAGACCTCCAGGCCAGCAGGGACCCTCTGGCCAAGAGGGTGCTGGGACGGGGGCAGTGCCAGGCAGAGCGGGGCCCTCAGTGCCTGGGGGTCTCCTGGGGGAAGAAGGACCCCAGTGTGAGATGCCCTGGCTGACCATGAGCCGGACCCCCCCGGCCAGGTGTGACCCACAGCTCAGCTGGGCACCCACTTCACCCACCCTGGCACCTGCTGTGCTGGGGGAGCAGAGTGAAACTGGGGAAACTGGGCAGTTGGCGCCTTTGCAGGGCAAGGGAAACCCTGGTGCTCCCCGTGTCCCCCGGTCCCACTCCAGCTGGGAGCACTGGGGTGGCCACACACGGCACGTAGGAGACCCACGGGTCAGCACAGGAACCCTGCGGCTCCTGGAGAGCCCAGCCGGAGCCCCAGGTGTGCCCAGGCCCCTGCAGACGGGGAGGGCATCAGGAAAACCCTGCTCATTAGCTCTGTCTCCTCGAACACGCTGGCAGAGCTGCGAGGATGCGGTGAGGTCACGGGTTGCCGTGGCAACAGGAGGGAACAGGCAGGATTTGGGCAGGGTGATGGCATTTCCAAGGGAGCTGCTTGGCCCGGGTGCCTGCTGGGACGTGTGCCCACAGCTATCCTGATGGGCACGGCCTGGGTGCCCACTGGGACGGGTGCCCACAGCTATCCTGATGGGCACGGCCTGGGTGCCTGCTGGGATGTGTGCCCATGGCCACCCCGATGGGCACGGCCTGGGTGCCCGTTGGGTGCTGGATCGGTGCCCGTCTGGGGCAGGGCAGAGCAGTCCCTGCTGGGAGCGGGCAGCCGGGCGCACGCTGCCCTTGGCACCCTGTGTACCCACCTGCAAGCGGATGTGTAGCTCCAGGACTCTCCCCACCCACATGGCCAAGTCCCCTCCTCACCCAGGGCTCTCCCCTTGCCCACACCTCACTTCTCCATGGGGTGAGCGCTGGGTCGAATGTGGCCAAAGATGACCTCTGCCACTGGCCCACCCTGCCAGCCCAGTCTGGCTAGAACCACCCCCAGAGAAGCAACCGAGACACTGCCGTCCCCTCCAACCCCCCGCAGACTGTGGGCAGAGCTGGGCAGCCCACCATGCTGGGGAGCAGCTCTGGTGGGGCAGGCAGGACCCGCTGCCTGGGGGGTGCTGCCATTACACGGGGGGCCACGGTGTACCCACGGAGGGCCAAGGAGGTGATGGTGTGCCAGGGCCAGCAGGGACCGTGGCAGAGCTTGTGGCGCCAGGGCCAGGGTGGAGCTGGCACCGGCCGGGGCGGCTGGACTTTGCTCCCCAGGTCGCGCCGGTGCAGCCCGGAGTCCCCAGACAGGGGGGACACTGAGGAGGAGCAGCCAGCAGCGCTCGAGCAAACACGGAAACGGGGTTCTGGAGCAACGGGAGGTTTGTGGTGCCCGAGGTGGGTCTGTGCTGCTCGAGCAGGGGCAGAGCTCCGGCCGGGCACAACCCGTGAGCACGGACCCAGCAGCGCCTCACCGTGAGCTGGAGCAGCTCTGCTCCCACCACCCACCCGCTGAGCTCCCCAGCCCCTTACTTGTGCCCACTGCACGTTCCTGGGCTAGAGCCCACCGTGCCACCGCGGGTCGGGGCCGTTCCCTCTCCCCCAGATTCTGAGGGGTGCCCCAGGCGGGTGCTGAGAAGCTCTTGGTGCCGCTGCAAACCCAGCCCAGGACCTGCTGCGAAGCAGAAGCGCAGGAGCCTGGCACCCCAGCCCGAAGCAGCTGCCCCCTGGCATCGCTGGGGAGGAGCTCTGCCGCCACAGAGGGGAGAGCAGCAGCCACGTCCCTGCAGCACGGGATGGCTCTGGGTGTCCCTGGGCAGGTGGCCCTGTCCAGTCTGTGCCCAGGCTCCGGGATAGGGTGCTGCGGGCACTGCCCCGCGTGGGGCATCAGCCTGTGGCTCCACCAGCCTGGGGATGAGGCGAGATCAGCAGTGGGAGGACCAGTGGGACGAGCAGCGGGGGGAAGGGGGATTTGCCAGCGGTTCAGCTCCGGAAAGCATCTGGTCCTGGTTCCATGGGCAAGCGGCTGTGGGAGCCCACCGGCCCCTTCATCTCTTCTGAGCGCCGCCAGGCCGGTGGCCGCGGGATGCAGGAGCTGAGCCCCCGGCGAGGTCTGGGCGAGGGCGCTGGAGCCCAGACAGCCTCCTCCGTCGCCCGGCAGCTCGCAGGGTTATGTAAAAATGCAAATCGAGCCCAGGGAGGCTGCGGAGCCGCCGGCGCCCGGAGCCGAGCCCCAGCGAGGAGCCGCTGCGGCGCCCGGACCGCGCCCGGAGGAGTCTGGCTCCCGAGCCTTTGCACCGAGAAAGGGCCCTGCGGACCTGGGGGACGGTCCAGGGGACCCGCAGGCACTTCCCTCCCTCCCTGCCCGAGGGTTTGGACAGGGGTCAGAGCTGCCCGCCAGCTCCCTGGCTGGAGGAGGTGTCGTCGCCCTTCTGGAGCTCCGGGGTGGCAGGGGAGGGTTAGGGCTGTGGGGGTGCTGGGGTCAGGGCTGGGGCAGGGGCCAGAGGGTGCCGGGGAGCTGGTCCGGAGGCAGCCCGCGTCAGGGCATGGTGCTGGTCGTGGGGCTCCCTGGGGTGCACAGAACCCTCTCTCAGGCTGAGCCCTGCTGGTCCCTGTGGCCTGGGGGAGTGGGGAGGTGGGGGCAGGAGGTTTGTGATCCCAGAGCCTTCAGCCATCTCCCAGTTCAGCATCCCCCGCCCAGTTCTCTCACAGCACTGGTGCTCCGGACCGTTCCCCAGATCCTGTTGTCCTTTTCTGGACCCACCCCAGCCCCTCAGGGTCCTTCTGTCCATGAGGAAGGGGCTCAAAGTGACCCCAGGATTCCAGGAGGGGCCTCCCTGGTGCCCAGTACAGGAGGACAGTCCCTGTCCTGGTGCTGCTGTCGGTGCCACCGACCCTTCCCACCTGGTCCCTCCCAGCACCCAGGCGCTGGGGCTGAGCAGAGGGAGGAGCGAGGTGCAGGGGGTCAGGGTGGGATGTGCAGGTCGGGGTGCCTTGGGTGCCCACGGACACCATGAGTCCATGAGGCTGAGCGCTGGGTGCTGGGTGCCAGGCAGGGGTGGCTGTGCCTGGCCCCCGGGTGCCAGCGAGCTGTCCCCACCGCAGCAATCGTCGATGTGGGTGTTTAAAGGGGGGCTCAGGGCCTGTTCCCGTGCCATGCAAAAGCCTCTCAGCAGCCGTTCGAGCCGCTGAGCTGTTCTCCCAGAGCCTCAGCGCCGGGGATGACAACGTGGTAATTTATGCCAGCAGCTCCTGCTGGCTCTGGAGCTGGCACAGAGGGCTCCTGGCGCATCTCCTTCACCTGGGAACCTCTTCTGGGCAGCAGGGAATTGCAGGGAGCAACTCTGAGGGCACCGAAGCCCCTCCGTTGCTGCTGCTCCATCTCCCAGGAGCTGCTGTCCCCACAGAGCGTTTGGCTGCTGCAGGAAGCCCCAGTGGCAGCTCTGGCCATGATGGGCATCTCCTGTGGCCTCAGGGGCAGCTGCTCCCCTGGGGACACCAGTCCCCAGCACTGGGTGCCCAGAGCCAGCAACGGCGAGTCGGTGCCCAAGCACCACTTGCAGGTGTTTTGGAGCCTGTCGGGAGCAGTTTGCCAGCCACAGCGAGTGTTGTGGAGCTGAGTGTGGGCCCCTTGCTCCGGGGTCCCTGCTGGTCCCCACAGCAGACAGAACAGCCCTGACACCAGCCCTGGGCAGCAGGCGGCCACAGACAGCCTCTGCCCTGCAGGTACCAGCGATTCCCAGGCACAGACAGCCCCGCACACCCTGGCCTGACTGATGCTCGTTGCTCTGCAAGTGGCTGATGGCTCCCACACGGCAGCGCCAGTGCAGCCGGTCCGTGCCCAACGGCTGGGCTGAGCCACCCGTGCCCAGCCTCATGCCCAGCACCCCCAGCCCCACACCAGCATCCCTTGGAGAGCACCCCAGAGGAGCATCCTGCATCCTCTGGGAGCACCCAGCATCCCTGGAGAGCACCTTGGCACTGCTTAACTAGAAGTGAGCAGCCAAGGGTGCCGCCGGCAGGAGCCAGGCCCCAGGCAGCGGGGCAGACGTGCAGGGGCACACGGGGGCTGCTGCCTGCAGAGGCTGCCCTGACTGGGGAGCACAGGAGCTGTGGCCCTTGCACCTGCCCACCCCTGAGCCCAGCACTGGCCAGCAGCTCAAAAAGCAGAGTCCGTCCTGACATCCCCCCCGGACCCTCAAGACGGGAGGATGGGGAACGACAGAGCACTGGCAGCTCCCGGGAAACCAGCAGTGCCCCAGCCCCCTGCCCCGGGGTGTGCCCCGAGGGGAGACCCCTGCCGAGCTGCCCCCTCTAAGCCCTGGCTGGAGCTGGAGCAGCCACAGGAGAGTCGCGACACCATCCTGGTGGGAGAAGACCCCTGGGATCATCGAGTCCAACCATCAGCCCTCCTCTGCAGGGTCCACCCCAGCTCCACATCTGAAGGGGCCGTGAGCAGCCCCGGGGTGACTTCGCAACTCAGGGGAGCTTCGAGGGCGGCAGCGGCTGAGCTGGGTGGCGCTGAGCTCGGCAGCTGCTAGTGCAGGAGGTGCCGGATCACCTTGGACAGTCCGTGCCGTGCCTGGGCGCCTGATCCCCAGGGCCGCCAGGATTAGCCCAGGGCAGCAAGGCCAGCACTGCTGGGGCTGCTGCCGGGCACAGCCTGGTGCCAGGAGAGCTGCCCACACGCCTCAGCCCGTCTCTCGTGAAGACCCTGATAACCCGACCTCTGGGGGTGATTGATCACCCGCTGCCCTGGAGAAGTCGCCTCTCCCAGTGCCTCCACCAGCACAGTTGGAACCAGCCCAGTGCCAGCCCCTAGCCTGGTGCCAGCCTCTAGCCCAGTGCCAGCCCCTATTCCGGTGCCAGACCCCAGCCCAGTTTCAGCCTCCAGCCCAGTGCCGGCCCCCAGCCTTGTGCCCAACAGCGACGACCTGAGGAGCCGCATGATGTGGCTGGGGTGGGTGAGGGTGGCCCAGGGAGCAGTCACTGCTGTGGCCACCCCAGGACATACAGGAGCCTCTGAGAAGGACATGGGTGTCACCAGCTGAACCCGTTGCCCACCTGCCAGCCTTCCAGCACCTCCTAGCATGGACTCGGCATTAGCTGCTTACGGGGCAGGGGGGATTATCCGTGCCAAGGGCACATGGAGCTGCGCCTGCTCCTCCCGCACCCCCAGCACAGCCCCGCTCTACTGCCGGGCAGGGATGTGACCCGGTTGGTTCGTGGTGCCAGGCCAGAGCTCGGGGAAGGGAGCTGGGGTGGATGGACAGACTGGCCGTGTCCCACCTGGGATCAGGCGGCCTCTCCCCATCATCCACAGCCACAGAAGGTCCTGCTCTGGAGATGGGGCAGTCCAGTACTCCCAGAGAGGGACACCCAGGGTCTCTGTGCCCACCCCGGATCCCACATGGCCAGCAGTGCCCAGGGCAAATGAGCCCCAGGGTGCTCCCCAAGCCCCGCAGCACCAGTTCCCCTTCCCCAGCCCTTCCCAAGCAGAGGGTGCAGCAGCCACTAGGTGCCAAGTGCCCCCGTGCCTGGGCACCCCAGTCACTTCCCTCACCTGGCCAGGAGTGAGCCAGAGCTGGGCTGGCAGTTGCCCAGGGCAGCGGTACCTGCTTGTGCGGTGCATCAGCGACACGCTGTGTCGGCTCCTCCGGGCAGCAGCCGCTGGCACCAGCATGCGCCAGCTCCCACTGCCCTTGCACCAGTGGCAGCTCTCACAGGGGCCAGGAACCCATCCCAGTTTGGGGATCCACTGCCCTGCTGGGAGAGAGGAACTGGGGTGTTGCAGGAAAGCCCAGGGCTTGGCCTTCCTGGGAAGAAAGTGCTGCCACAGCCCCAACCCAGTGCCAGCCTGCAGCCCGTATGAGCCCCCAGCCCAGTTCCAGCCCCCAGCCCAGTGCCAGCCCAGTGCTAGCCCCTGGCCTCATCAGCTGCCAGTTGTCAGCAGGGAGCCTGAGCCCCGCTCTGTCGGTTTAACCCCCACCCCTTGTCCTGTCACACAGCCCCTGCTGACAGCCTGTCCCCATCTCCCTTTGTGGCCCCTTCAAGCCCCAAGGGGTCACATCAAGGTCTCCCTGGAGGTTTCTGGGCTCTTTGGGGTTTTTGGCAGCAGCGAGGAGTTTGCTGCCCAAATCACCGATAACTCGCCCAGGGGCTGAGAGTTGCCTGCACCAGCCTCTTTCATGGCCCCACAAAGGAAAGAGGCACCAGCCTCTTTCATGGCCTTCACGAGGAGCATCACTGTGGCCGCTGAGACCCCCGATGCCCGCTCCAGCTAAGGCACCAGAACCTTCCCTGGAGCAGAACAGGGAGGAGGGACAGAGGTCTGGCAGAGGCTCCCTGTGCCCGCAGGATCTGCTCTAACCGATGCCCGTCTGCCCGGGCAGGGCGTCAGGGCTCTGAGGAGCAGCTTAGGCACCTGTTGCTGCCAGGGCACTGCCCTCAGGGCCGCGGCCACAGGGCTCCGGGGAGGGCAGCAACGGGTCACCCTGCCCCTGAAACCCTCGAGGGCCATTCCAGAGCAGGTGTGCGTGTCGGGGCCACGCTGGCCCCGTGGCTCTGGCACACTGCAGGCAGGCTGGCAGTGCCTGGGGGGTAGGTGCCAGGCTCTGGAGGAGGGGCTGTCGTGTTGGTCAGAGAACAAACAGAACCACACGTTGGCTAACTCGGGGAGGTCCTTCTGGACGGGGAAGCCCATCAGTGCGATGTGCTCTGGCCGGACACAGCCCCGGGGACGGTGCCATCGCGGGCATCGGGGCTGCCCAAAGGCTCTGGCAGGGGGACTGGACTGGATGATCTTTCGAGGTCCCTTCCCATCCCTAATGCTCTGTGGTTCTGCCTCGGGGCTGCAGCACTGGGGCTGACTGGAGCACCACTGGAGCAGAGGACCAGTGCCAGAGGGGTGCAGTTGTCCTGAGGAAGCCAGAGCTGCCCAGGAGACCCTCGGGGGCGGGTTGGTCTGAGCCCTTTTGCCAGCACTGCCCCCTGCCCACTGAGCACCTCCTGCTGCAGCCACCGGAGCAGCCCAAGAGCCCCAAAGCACCACCCGCAGCCCTCTAGATGGGGCTCAGAGCAGAGGTTCTGCTTCGGGGGTTGATTTCTAGCCCGATGCTGCCCATCAGCTGCCGAAGCCCAGCCAGGTGGCCGCACGGCAGGGCACGCCGGCTTCGGTGCCAGCTGGGCACCTTGCAGCACTCATGGCTGATTAACCCCAACCTTCTCCTCCAGCCGCTTGTCGACAGGATCTGCCATCGCCCTCCCTGAGCCCTCCCGCTCCCGGGAGCAGCGTGAGGGGTTGGGGGGCCAGGGCTGCCTCACCCCACCACGGGCTCCCAGGCACCTTCACCCCCCGGATGGGGAGCGCAGACAGCGCGGGGTGAGGGTGAGCAGCACCGGGGCCACGATCCAGCTCCCAAGGCTTCTGGAGCCGCAGGGACGCCAGAGGCTCTGAAGGCAGACGAGCCGGGGGGATCTGAGGAGCTGATCCTGAAGGTGTCAGAGCACCACCCCAGCTCCGGCAGCCACCCCTCCACCCCCAGCCCCTCATTGCTGCTGTCCCCATGGGTGCCCCTGGCATGGACAGGCACGGCTCACCCTGCCCAACCCAGTCAGCACCAGCGAGATGCAACTGTGGGAGACCAAAGTCTGCTGCAAACCCAATGGACGGAGCCAGGGGCACCGAGGGACCCTTCCCGCGTCCCCCAGGACCCACAGCCCAACGGCCACATCTGAACCCTGTCTTTCCCTTCCTCCATCCCTTCTCCATCCCTCCCTCACTATCCCTCCCTCTCCATCCCTGCTGCTACATCACTCCCTCTCCATCCCTCGTGTTTCATCCCTCCTCCATCCCTCCCTCTCCATCCCTTCCCAGGCTGAGCCCCTGAGGGACATTATCTGCACCACAGTGAATGGCCCCTGATCAGGCGAGTGCCCTGTGCCCAGTCTGAGGGTCCCTGTGCCCAGTCTGAGGAGTGAGGGGAGGGCAGACGGAGCCCAGCTCCCTTTGCGGGAAGCCGTGGGGTGGCAGCAGCGCTCAGGGCCGCCCTGGCGCTGGGGGAGGCTTCTCGGGGCGGTGGCAGCCCTGCAGAGCCCAGCGTTCGGCGCAGAGCCCCTCGTCTAGACCCGAACGTCGGACCCTCTCCAGCAATCCCACGGCCCTGTGGTTTCGGTGCCCGCAGCTGCACCCCGGCGCTGGCCCCCAGAGCTCCGGCGCGGAGCCGGATCTCCGCCGGTTCCAGCCCAAGCTGGTTCTCACAGCAGAGATCTCTCGGCGCCAGGATTTTCCGCCTCGAGCCCGTCTGTCCACCCCCGGAGCCCACGGGAAGAGGCTGTTCCCAGGAGCTGGGGGACTTCACGCCCGTGCAGCCTCCCCTCCATCCCTCGGGAGGTGACGGAGCCCCCCTCTCCGAGCCTGTGCAGGAAGGGGAGGTCGTTGGGAGCGATCCGCGTGGATCCCCCCGGGGGAAACCCTGCCCGGCCACTCTGAGAGCCTCCTGCCGCCGCACGGAGGGCTGGGGAGGTCCCTGCCTCCGCTTGGGCGCAGCCTTGGGCGCCGTCTCCCATGCCATCCGCACCTCTGGGGTGCTGGCAGTGGGCAGCGACAACGGGCTGGAGGGCAGAGCTCAGGCGGTTGCGAGCAGCAGCTCAGAACCTCCCGGAGGGTCAGGACCGGCCCCAGACTCGGCCGTCCGTGGCCAAGCCCGGCCCTGGCTGCACAGCCCGGGCAGGACACGGTCTGACCTGCTGGAGGAGAGGCTCTAGCGGGGCAGGGGCAGGACGGGCAGCAGGACGATGCCGCTCACGGGGGCAGCAGCAGCTGGAGTTGGTCTCCACCACGAGAAGCTCCGCCGGCTGCTCTAGCCGAGGGCTGTGGGCACCGGCTGTCTGGGGCTGCTGGCTGCTGCCGGGAAGCCTGTTAGCGGGTTGTCAGAGCGGAGCGCTGGCGGAGCTGAGTGGCACATCAGGTGCCGATGCTGCGGGGCTGCCTGCCTGGCAGATGGATGTAGGATCCCGGCCCAAAGAGCAGGAGCCTGCAGCCGGAGCTGCCTGGCGCCGGCTCTTCGTGAGGCTCCGGCAGCGACACCGGGCACCGGTGGCTGCGGGGCCCTGCACCCGTGAAGCAGAGGGTGGCCCTGGGTCTGGGCTGCCGGTTCAGCTAGAGAACAGCTGGAGAACCCTGGGGATGCGGGATCTTCCCCCAGCACGGGGCAGGGGATGGCCCAGACCTCATCTAGGGGGCTGTCGGGAGTCCCTGTCCCCTCGTTCCCCTGCAGACACTGTTCCCTGAGGAGAGCCAGGATGGAGCTGTGACACTGAGGGGGTCCCGTGGCAGAACCAGAGCTGGGCGAGAGCCTTCGGCACCTCAGAACAGCCCAGCGGCGGGAGGGGAGGGCTGGGAGCAGTGCTCCACGTCTCTGGTGGGAGCAGAAGGCTCAGCCCTGGGCTGGCAGCGCTGACGCCCCACCCCAGTGTGATCCCACACAGCTCCCAGGACGGATCCAGCCCGTGGGATGGATCCACGGCGACTCTGCTCTTCTCGAGGCGCAGCAGAGCCGCCGTGGGACTTGGCTGGGTGTGGAGCCGTGATTCAGTGCCGTCGCGTTTGCCAGCGCCTCGCCGGGGCTGGCACGTGGGAGGGAGGGAGCCGGCAGCTGCCCGCGCCGGGGGACGGGGCAGGGGGCCGGAGCTGTGCTGATGAAGACGAAGGGGCAGCCCGGCCCGGGTGGCTCCAGCCCGACCAGGAGCCCACCCCGGCGGGCGTGAGAGATTCGGTGCCGGAGAGCCCGCGGCACCCTGGCGCTGGCAGAGAGGTGCTGGTGGGGGGAGCTGAGCCGACAGATCAAGCAGCGCAAGCGGTTCACAGATGAGTTTGCTGTCTCCTCAAAACCAGCGCCCCGCTCGCTGTTAGCAATTAATTAGCAATCAATTAGCCGTGGAGAGGAGACCTTGCACCGAGGTGACCCAGCGCGGGGGGCACGGGGTGAGGAGGGGGTTTCCTGGAGCTGCAGGTACCAGACACCAGCCCGGGAGCCTCTGCCCACCACCATCACCCCCCTGCCCGGGGCGATGGGAGGTAGCAAGGCTCAGGATGGGCTTTGCTGCAGCCCCCCGAGCAGATCCCAGCTGGAGGAGCTGCTGCCCCAGCCCCGGGGCCGGTGCAGAGGGTGCAGCTCTGTGCTCGAGAGCGCAGCAGTGGTGGTGGTGGGATGAAGGGGCTGCTGACATCGCATCGCGTGGGGCTGTTTAACTGCCCTCCTTGACACAGCCCGATGCTGCTGCCACCGCCGGTTGCCATGGCGACGGCGGCTCGTCTCCCAGCTGCTCCGCCGATCCCTCCCTCCCGAGAGCCACTCGTGGGATCCAGCACCTGGACCACAGCCCAGCGCATCAGCCACAACCCATCACTCAAACTACAATCCATCACAACAACCACAACCCATCACATCAAACACAACCCATCACACCAACCACAACCCATCACGTCAGCCACAAACCATCACATCAACCACAACCCATCATTCGAACTACATTCCATCACAACAACCACAAACCATCACATGAACCACAATCCATCACACCAGCCACAAACCATCACACCAACCACAATCCATCACCCAAACTACAGCCCATCACACCAACCACAATCCACCACCCAAACTACAGCCCATCACACCAACCACAACCCATCACTTCAACCACAATCCAGCACCCAAACCACAGCCCAGCACCCGAATCACAGCCCATCATGACCCCGACAGCCCATGACCCCGACAGTCAGAGCAGGGTGAGGTGGTGGGAGCAGCCCATTCGCAGGGGCCGGCTGGTGCCCGGCTGAGGGTCCGAGTTCCCTGCCCCTGAGCCCACTCTGGCTGTTCAGGAAAAGGCTTTCTGAACCCTGGCCGACCCCAACCCCACAGCTGAATCACTGAGCTGCCTTCACGAGCAGCTCGGAGGGGACGGAAGGGTTTGTCCTTCCACTGCGGGTTCAAACCCCAACTCCGAGCCCCGGGGCGCTCCGGCCCTGCTTCTGCTGGCGGCAGGAGCTCCAGCAAGTAGGACACCGGGCAGCATCCCCGGCGAGCCCTGCAGCTCCGGGCTCCGGCCGGGTTTAATTGCACCCTGGAGGCATCAGATGGGGATTCTGAAAGGTGCAGCCACGTGCAAAGGGAAGGAGCTTTGCCAGAGCCTTTCCCCTGAACGCGGGGTGGGGAAGGAGCAGGGGAGGCTGGAATAGCCCTAGAGGAACCCCAGAGCCCCCCACCCCAGCATGGACCAGCTGGAGTCACTGGGTGGTCTGGGGCAGAGCTCACACAGCCCCTGGTGCCCTCAGCCAGCTCCTGCTCACCAGGGTCCTGCTCCCTGCCCCCGGCAACCAACCCCAGGAGCCGCCTGTGCCCCCCGTTGTGGGCAGAACACCTCAGTTATGACCAAAACTGCCCAGTTTGTGGTGCCTCTCATCCCAAAGTGCCCTCCCAGTCACTCGAGGGAGATGCCCTGCTGGCACACAGCCCCGCTGCTGCCAGTCCTGCCCTGCCCTGCCCTGCTCAGGGAGGGGTTGGGGGGGCCGGGATGGGTGGCTATGTCTTGGGGATCCCCATTTGCCCCAGGACCACCTGAACCCCTCAAACCCACTTCCTGCTTCCCCTCACCCGCACTGCAGAGGGCAATTGCAGCGGGGCCGGGGCCAGTTCGGGATGCAGAGCCTCAGGCTTCAGGGTGCCAGGTGCCGGCTACACAAGCAGCAGCTTGTGCTCTGCTCCCGTTAGCACCCAGCTGATCCCTGAGAGCTGTGGGTGCTGCCCTCTCCTGCTCCCTGCCTCCCATTCTGCCCTGCCAGGCACCCGCTGGCAGACCAGAACCCCGCAGAACCAGGGGATGGCTTGGGTGGGGAGGGACCCTAAAGCTCATCCCACCCCCCTGCAGTGAGCAGGGACACCCCTGCTGCTCAGACGTTACCTCAGGTGATGGAGCAGGTCTTTTCCCTCATCATCCTAGGGACACAGCCAGACACCAGTCACCCCCAGAGCTCCCGTCACAGCACCCTAGGACAGGGGAGGGCTGAGGAAACAGCGTTGAGGCGCCTGAGTCAAACCACAGCGACGTCCAGGCACCTTGAACTATTAAAATCCCTTTATTCGGGGGCAGTTCTTCCAGGGCTGAAGGGTTTAGCAGGGGTCGATCTCTGCCCGGCCCTGCAAAGGGAGCAACAGTGACAGAAGAAGGCTGATCACTGGGATCACGTCTGTGCTGTCGCTGGCAGGGGATAAACCCCAGCCTCAGGGATGCTGCTCCCCTGCAGCCACAATCAGATGGTCACAGCATCACAGAACATGAGGGGTTGGAAGGGACCCCGAAAGATCACCCAGTCCCATCCCCTGCCACAGCAGGACCCCCTAGATCCAGTCGCGCAGGAGCATCTCCTCGCGGGTTGGGGCTCGGTGGGACGCACTGGGTGGGCAGCGGGTGCTCGCTGTGCCCGGTCCCAGCACGGGCGGGTCTTCCTGGCAGCATCCGCTCGCACGACTGTCTCGGGGTGGTGGGGCTCGGCTGCGGCCCCTGGCACCAGCAGCGGGGCTCGGGCGCAGCCCATCCGGCAGGCGCGGAGCGGAGCGGAGCGCCCCGCGGGCAGGGGCAGGTGCCACATCAATCTGCCGGCGCTGGCATGACGAGCTCATCGTCTCTTCTGCCCGCATTCCGCTGTCTGCCCTCATTAGCGAGCCGGCTGCTCCCGAGCGCGGCTCCGCCGAGCCAGGGCTTGCGGATCCGACGGCAGAGCCGTCGCTGCAGATCGTTAGCCAGTGATTCAGCGGGGAAATGCCTCATTATCGCCGCGGCGTGTGCGTGAGAGTGCGGGGAGACACTCACGCAAACCCCCGCCTTCCGGCCCATCCGTCGAGGATGGGGCTCTCCCGGGCACCGGGAGGGTCTGACCGAGTGGGTCATGGAGAGGAGCCCTGTGCTGCTCCTTCCACACCAAAGCACTGCGGGATGAACCTCCGCTTGACGAGTTGGGTCACTGATGGCCAGAAACTGAGGGGGTCCCACTGTGCCCTCACCTGGGACACTGCACCCAGCAGCTCCAGGGGGTGTCCAGGATCAGCCCAGGCAGCCGATGGGACTGAACTGCTGCCTCTTGTGCTAAAAACGGGTCTAAAAATAAGCTTTTAATACCCTCCTGCATCCTGTCAGGGCTTTAAATAGCTGTTTGGAGCTCAAATTTTAAAAACTGTGGAGCTCAAATCATTTGTGACAACTCAGGAGCCAAAAATACACGGGAAGGAGGGAGGAGGAGGAGCCCGTCGCCCCACACCGAGACTGCTGAGGAGAAGTGCCCACGGGCTGTGCCCACTCCGCAGCGGGAGCCCAGGGGTGGCTCTGGGGCCCAGGGCTGGAGTGGGTTGTCAGGGAGGTCACCCCAGGGGTGCTGGCCCCATGGTCAGCCCTTCCTGCATGGCATCGCCTGGCCACACCCAGTGCCTGGGCATCGCCCCGTGTCCATGTGGGCAGGCGGCCCATGGCCACTGGCACAGCCAGAGCCCTCCCAGTGCCGGAGCAAACAGTGTCCTGGAGCTGAGGCAGCTTCTGCCCAGGGAATTGAGTCAGAACAGCTCACGAGCCCAGCAAGAAGGGGCTCTGCAACACTGAGAGGGACCCTCTGGCTGTGCCAGGTCCTCACCCTCTCAACACACTGCAAACACTCCTCCTGCCCCCCGACAGGCCAGGCTCCACTTTGGACCAGTTCACGAGGAGAGGAGAGCAGGGAGAGCTCCCTCGTGCCCAGCTTCTAGGAGAGGGACCTGCGGAGATGGCTGCAGTTTCTCTGCTCACTCTCCCCTGGACTGGGCTCTGCTGAGGTCACTCCTCGGACCCTGGGGTCAGGCTTGGGCCCCTCACTCACAGAAGGGCACTCAAGTGGCCCCAAATGGGCCTTTTTGCTCTCTGAATGGCCTCAAGTTGCCCCAGGGGAGGCTGAGGTTGGCCCTGAAGATCAATTCCTGCCCCACAAGGGTTCCCCAGGCTGCCCAGGGCAGGGGGGGAGTCCCCATCCCTGGAGGGGCTGCAAAGCCCTGGAGCTGTGGGGTGAGGGACAGGGGTGACTGGTCGGGACTGGGGACTGTTGAGGGCTGGGGGATGTTGGACTTGATGAGCTTGAAGGGTGTTTCCAGCCCAAACAGCTCTGTGGCTCTGCAAGAACAGGCTGAGCCCTCAGGGCACAGTCACAAACCATCACCCCATGATGTTCCTTCACGCCCTGACGAACCCCTTTGGCTCATTGGGAACCAGCCGTGACCCAACCCCACCACTACCACTGGGACAGCCCCTGACCCCCACCTAACCCCACAGTGAGGAGCCCAGCACCGGGTCCTGGGGTCGGTCTTTGCAGAACCGCTGCACCCCGCAGCGGTGTCCGGCGCTGCTGGGGGGGGGGTCTGGCTCCCTAACCCGCGCCCCAAGAGCAGGGCTGATCCCCAGCGGGGCTCCATAAGCGCTGTGAGCAGCGGGGCAGGGCGCAGCCCCACGGCGGGCACTGGCGGTGCCCCCTGTGCCCAGCTGCCAGCAGCTGCCGCCCGCAGCCCTTCCAGAGCAATTCCCGCTCCTGCCGGGTGCACGTCGATCTTTTGTCCGATTCCCACTCTTCTGGAAAGAGAAGAGATAAAGAGGGAGCCCCGGAGCTCCCCGTCGGGGCGGGGGGGCAGCCGGCGGTGACAGGGCTGCTGCCTGAGAACTACCAGCGGGGCCGGGCACGGAGGGGACCGGGGCCAGTTCACCCTCCTCGCGTGGGTTTTGCAGCCACCGAGCTCCCGGCCGGGCTCTGCTCGCTGGCATCGGGAGGAGGAAGAGCCAGCGAGCTGCAGCTCAGCCCTCTCCTCCCGAAGCAACCGACAGGAGCTGAGGGGACAAACAC
>JAOXOE010028931.1:0-15284 GCA_028565055.1 Phoeniculus purpureus
TGGGGGTTTCCCCCCCCCCCCCCCCCCCCCAAGAACCTCTCCCAGTGTCTACCTTGGGAATTCATGTCCTTTAGAGGATGTTCCATTGTGAGTGACTTTTTAGGGACAAACAGCCCTTTCTATCACCAATACTTCAAATAAAAAGTGTTGTTTAGCCAAGATGCAGATATAGGCCTCGTTTTGCTTGATGCCTTGCAGAACAGTTGCTGGTGTATCCTTCAATAGAAACAGGGCATGAGACTAAGGTAGGTGCAGCAGCACTGTAAACACAATGTGAATTCATTGACTCAAGGCTGCAGGCCAGGTCCAAAAGTTATCAGTTTGCATCTGACCTCAAACACTGGGCTTCCATCAGTGTCTGTGTTTCACATGTTGGCCTCTCGCTGGTGTACCTTATTCTTTGTATAATCATTTGTACCCAGTGCAAAGAAGTGTAAAAATTCATCTGGGTCAGAGCAGTAAAAAGACATGCACACACTTAACCCTTCTGTCCTGCTTCTTCACCAGCCCTTTTCTTCCTCTCATATGCAATTTACATCTAAGATGGCTTTTCAGATGAGTGTAGAAAGGGAGATCATTCTCTGCATCACAAGGGACAGATTCTCCTTTGCTTTCCATCTCACAAGATCATGCCAGTTAAAGTTCTTTAGCTTCACTGGAGCACAAGGGAGACACACGCAGCCCCAGCACTGTATCCCCATCTGAGCCACTGAAATGGCAGAAGGTGTAATGGAAGGGCAGGCGTATGACACAGTCTGTAAGCTGGAAACAAATACCATCAGCTGGTCTGCAACATGTACATGTGCTGGCTGAATTTCAAAGTGGAGAAACTCAGTACACTCACAAAAAGCTAATCAGGAAAACTGTAGGATACAGTTTTCCATTCAGTCTTTTCCCCATTTGGTTCAACAGCAGTCCAGGCTCCCTCTGCTACCCCAAAGCTCAGCTCTTGAATACCCAGACAGTTGTTGCTCTTTCTTGCATCCCCAAACACCATCTGTAGTTCTATATACAGTATTAGCAAAGTCATTTCAGTGAAAAACTGTAAAATCTAGGGCAGATTGATATGGAGATCATATTGAATACTACAGAAAACAGGGAAACAGCAAACAGACCTGCTTTGCATTCACACAACACTGCAGGTAAAGAACAGCCCAAGTTAATTGACTAACAGGTATCTCCACAGCAAAATTAAAAATCTAATTGTACTGTTGCTTTTCACACTAATGTTGTGGTACTAATTGGGGGCAAAGTAAAATCTTCTCATTCATGTTGGAAATGACAAACCCACCAAAACTAAGGTTGAGACTTGAAGTATTTCAAAGATACAAACTTTTTATGCAGTGGTCTCCACTGATACCTGACACCCCAGATGGAAACCCTAGGGCTTATCAAGTGTCAGCAGAAACAATTGGACTGGCCAAGTTTGTCTGAAAACCCTTAGCTATTTTTATCAACAACAAAACACAGCTCCATTTCCAAGCTGTGGGGGTTCAATTTCATTAAACAAGCAAAAACCTTTCTGCTGCACAAGTTTTTTTTGAAGTAGTTAGGAGGGAGAATTCAGATACCATCTCTTCTTTACAAAACACAGCCCTACTTCTAACCAAGTGCTTTTTCATCAGACCTGCTGATTCTACACACCAATTTACTCCTCATGTAAGGTAAATATTCAGCAACATTCGTACAATTAGAACATGAAATCCTGTCTGGCTGAAAACAGAGTTCACAGATTCTCTACCCATCCTTCCATTCACAGAGCAGGTTCTTAATTCTGAGCCATTTCAGCATTACTAGAAAGAAAATACAAACAGAATGTGCAGTCAACACATTTCAGCATTAACTATCAAATACACATCATTATCAGTTGAGTACTTCTTGGTTTAAGATCTTGATCCCAAAAATCTGGAGCAAGTCTTCAGCTTAACACTAAGCACAAATTATGGAACACAGCAAACCTGGACAATGGAAGCCTTTCCTAGCTCACCAGCACCCAAGCAACATTCCCTGTCCTTACAGGAGGTCTTGTCAGTGGGGCAGTGTGAGCTGATGACAGAGAGGGCTTGATTTCAGACAGGTGCCAATGCTGTGCAGCCACGGATCTTCCAGGCATAACTCCCATTAACTTCTGTACCCATTTCCAAAGGGAAATGTCATTTCCCTGCTGCTAAGTTTTCGCCTGGGCTGTTGCTGACAAGCCACCGTACAGCCAATCTTGCTCACACAGCCAGTTATATGATCAACAAAGAGAGAACAGGAGCTAGACCTGAAAAGGCTTTTGGCCTCCTGCTGTGCTTAGATTATGATTTAATGCTGAAAAGTTGGCATGACAACCAAATACTTGGCAACAGAATGCCACAGCCAAGGAACCAGTCCAGAAGAGGGCCAGGCAAAAGTGCTGCCTAACTCTTTCACAGGCAGATTGGTGCCCTACATACAGTTCTTGTCTGCACTTCTGTAGCAGGAGGGATTACATCAGAAAGACACATTATTAATAAGCCAAGCAGGTCTGCAGTGAGTGAACAGCAAATTTCTCTGAAACACTTGAAATGGACGCTGGTGCCTCATTCAGGCTCTGTTCACTTGGTCCACCAATTGCCACATGTTGCCAGGAGACAGTCCTGCTCCACATGAGGACTCGCCACTAACTGCTATTGTGCTCTCTCCGTGTCCCCCTCCTTCTGGTCCCGCTCCCCTCAAAGCGGCCCTATTTCTCAGTTCTGACACCATTATCTCTCTTTATCTGGAAGTTTTCATTGTAGAAGATGCTTTATTTACAATAATGAAACGAGCAAAAACTCCCAACCCGCACCAACTCCAAAGTTGTGCCACATGGGCTGGCAAAAGGATGCAAGTGCCTTAATGGACAGGGCTGACCTCAGGGGAAGTGAGTGAAGTGCTCTGTGAAGAGCCTGTGTCAAATGGATCAGAGACTACTCATTCACTGCATGAGCACTGAGGCTGCATCTCCTCAAGCCTAAGATACTAAGCTTGTTGCCTGAATAGTGTACACAAGATGTTAGTCAGTCTCATTTGTGCTGGGAACTTTATAACCAAACCCTTAAATCATGTGTTTGGCTATTTAAATGTTCCCAGGCATTTGTTTCCTCATATAGGGCTTTAAAAACCTCTCTTGCCTTTGGGTAATGCAGTCTTCATCCCATGCACATCAGAAAATAAGCCATTCATTCATCAGCCTTCACTGACTGCTCTCCCCCTAAAGGAAACCTTTTGGATACAGTGTCACCTTCCCGAATCTGCTGGCGCCAGTGCCAATCTCTTACTTCAGAGCCAGGCTGTTAAGCAGATAAGTGAAGTTAAACGCTAATCAGTTCCAGGGTTGCTTTGCCAAGCACCACAAGCCAAGGATCAGTTTATTCTGCCATTTGGCATCATCTTCCACAGTCAGAACAAACTGAAAGGTGGCAGCTGAGGAAGAGCCCACTGTTACAACAGAGACCTGAGCTCTGAAAAGCTCTAAGAGGACAGGGTAGCTAAGGCATAAACCAGAGAACACAGTGCTTCGGCTTCCTCAAGGCTCTTGGAAAGCAGACAAAGTGAGCAAGGCTTTTACTGCTCCATTTGTGGGGACTTAACCACACAGCCTGGCCCTGCACTTCCATGAGGGACATTCCTTTGCATGTTTTTCTCAGTGGTGTATCCAGATTGAAGCATCAAGTCTTCTTGTCTTTCCCTGGATGAGAAATCTTTCACTGTCTGCAAGTGAACTAAACTGAGCATCCAAGTCTCCATCCCTCCTAGTAGTTTCTCTCATTCCAGAATTCTTGTTCTGTGTACCACACTTCTCTGCTCTGACCACCTTTTCTTCTCCATGATTTCCATATGCTGACTTTTCCAGATGCTCTTAGGCACATTAAAGCTCTTCTCCATCCTGTCATTTAACCTGGACAGTCTGACACAAAAAATTTATATTAAATGGACAGACTAATTAAACTAATTTAATTCCACCAAAACATCACTGTTCTGTTTCAAACTCACCCTGGCACCACAGAACACATTCTGCTTACTCTCCCCTCCCATCACTAGGGGCAGTGAGGAATGAGTTAGATATTGTTACTGTTTTGAGACTCCACAGTTGGAAACACTGGAAAATAAGGCACCAGCCTCACTGTTACCAGCTTTCACAGTTCAAACAGAGTAGCAGTGTTGTAAGCCAAGAGCCCTGAAGCACAGGAGTGGACTACTGGCAGCCCCACTCTGTGCTTACTAGCTGAAAATAGATGGACAAAAATCAAAAGTGTGTGAGGTGATAGAGCAGGCAGCTGGACAGTGCTGCAGGGATGTAGGATAAAGGTGTACAAGGAGCACCCATCTGTTAATCACACCCTCTGTCCCCATTGCAGCCCCAGTTCCATGTTAGTAACCCAGTTAGCTACCCTAATAAGCTCTACTCCAAACTGCAGGCTTTCAGACACACCACAGGCTCAGCATAGACAAGCCACAGGTCTCCTTGTGTTATGTTTGACTGTTGCTGCCTGCCCAT
Organism: Phoeniculus purpureus; assembly: GCA_028565055.1. Taxonomy (NCBI): domain Eukaryota; kingdom Metazoa; phylum Chordata; class Aves; order Bucerotiformes; family Phoeniculidae; genus Phoeniculus; species Phoeniculus purpureus. The sequence continues at coordinate 4,505 of JAOXOE010028931.1, forward strand.
CCTCCTTCTGTTGTCTTTGATTAACCCTACAAGCCACACACTGACCAGCACGTGGACAGCCAGCAAAGTGCAAGTAGGTTGACAAGCACACACAGACAGCTGAGGCTTTGTTCCCATGCTGTTTACCCACGAGGCACACAGTTGGCCATTGTTCCTGTGTGACAAATTGTAACTGTCCAACTGGGGGAGATCTAGTTCCAGCTGGTCAGAGCTGTTCTGACCCCTCCCTCTTCTATAACTTACCAACCAGCCTACCCAGGGGCAGCAAGCACAGATACAGGCTGCCCTTGGCTTCCTTCCTACTTTGAACTGACCCTGAGCCTAAGATAGGGCCTGACCTCAGGGTAAGATCTATGTGATGAGTGGCTTGAAAGGTGACCTCACACTTGAAAAGGGTCTCCAAGACATTCAGGTCTTAGACATGCTCTTATTAGGAGCAGTGAAGAGAGACCTTTCTGTTGCTCCTACTGAAGTGCTCTTGGCTTGGCAGACATTAAAGAAGAGCAGATACTTGATAGTGTTGAGCATAGCCACAGCAACCTCTGAGTTACTACCTAGTTACTGTTCGTCTGGTGTAACAGGTACTAATCATCCACTGCACATCATATTTGGTATCTGAGCACCACCATGAGCACAAAACCACTCCTCTGTTAGACACAGAAGTGTAATGCCAGAATGCCAGTATTGGCTTTACACCATCAAACAAATCACAAGGGTTTTTAAGACCACTTACTAATATTAAAAGGACATAAAGGCTCTATCACAGTCAAAAAAAAAAAAACCACACTGGTTTTGAGGAGCCTTGTCTGTTCCACTGGTGCTCACCCATCAACTGTCCCACCCCTCCCAAATCTAGTTTAAATTCCTCTGAATGAGTACTGCCAACTCCTGCTCCAGAACCCTTTTTTCCCCCCCTCTGAGATAAACCCCTCCCATATGTATCTGCAAGGTCTGGTCTGATAAAACCAGTTAGTATCAAAGAACCCAAAGCCCTGCCTGTAACACCAGTCTCGTAGCCAGGCATTAGTGGACTGTGCCCTCACCCCAAAACGGAAGAAATGATGAGAATACAATTTGTGCCCCAGAGTCTTTCACCAAACATCCTAATGCCTTCAGGTCTTTCTTCAATGTTGCTTTACTCTTTCTGGTACGACAACCTTGTGTGCAAGAACTGAGCTGGGTGACCCAGATACCAATTTCCCTTTGAGAAGGGGAAACTGTTCTAGTGGACAGTGATGAAGGCAGGCATGTTCAGCTCCCATTTTGAGGTGAGGTCACACCAGCAGATCTCATGACTCTCTCTTGTTCCTCCAGTTACTAACAAGTCTATAGATAAACTTTATCTGAAGAGAGGAAGTTACTGCCGAATGCTGAGAGTCAGGAAGGACAACAGCATATTGCACAGAGCAGTGGCTTTAAAGAAAGTCATTTTCCCATGCAGATGGGAAAACAAGAATGTTAACCACTCCAGTGCCATACTGGTAACTCAAATCCTGTGCTGGGCTCACTGCTTCAGCAACCTGAAAAGCAGCAAAAAGAGCTCTGACAACCTGAGCTGACAGAAATCGTAGAATCAGTGTTGTAAAGACCTCCAAAATCATAAAGTCCAACCATCCACCCTACAACGCCCAACCACTAAATCATCTCCTGCCCTTTTTTAAACACCTCCAGGGACAGTGCCTCCCTCCACCACTTGCATAGACAGCCTGTTCCAACACCTCTCCACTCTTTCATTAAAAAGGTTTTCCATAGTATCCAGTCTGAACCTCCCCTGGCACAACTTGATCCCATTTCCTCTTGTCCTATCACTAGCCACTAGAGAGAAGAGGCCAACACTCGTCTCACTACAACCTCACTTCAGGTACTTAGAGAGAGCAATGAGGTCTCCCCTCAGCCTCCTCCAGGCTGAACAGCCCCAGTTCTCTCAGCCTCTCATCAAACCTGTTCTCCAGACAGCCCAGTTGCCCTTCTCTGCACCCTTTCTAGCATCTCAATGTCCTTCCTATACTGCAGTGCTCAAAACTGCACCCAGTACTCAAGGTTCAGCCTCAACTTGTAAGATTAGAGGCTCTGAGGCAGGGACACTATACCATACATAAACTTGTCTTCCCACATAACCTGAGCTTAGTGATCAGCCAAGAACGCAATACCCAGGAGAGTTGCTGGTCCAATTCAGCTGCCAAGTGTAAAGGCAGCTAGAGAAAGTACTGAACACACAAGAGCCCATCACACAATGGTTTCAAGAGTGGCATGGGCTATCTTTGGAGGGCACCTGGAAAATGAACCTGAGCTGAAAGAACATAGGTAACCTGGACAGTCTCTTTACAGAAGTGCTCTGCTCAATCTTCATTTCTGCACAAGTGAGAGGTCTGAGTCTATGAGATAGCACCTCCCATATCAGGCTGCCAAGCTCAGGATGATATTTATCAAGGCTATTTCTACAAACCATTGTACACACAGAGGCTCAGCCTCACAGCAGACCTGCTTCACATATGCTCAGCACGTCCAGTCAGACGTTTGTGCATCAGAGGTGCCACAGAGGCTTAACAAGCCAAAGAACAGGAGATCTGCCTCCTCAGAGAAAGTATTCTTTCTCCAGCTACCACAATCTCAGAACACTTGAAGAACACTAAACACACATGTACAAGTATCAGGATGTTGTTTACTTAGAGCAGTCATCTGAGTCCAGAGACTGTGACCTTGAACCTCAGAAGCTGTGAGGACTTGGGGTGCAACACACTGCGTGTATCCCAGCCCAGGCCTTTGCCCCATCTACTTACATCTGCTGCTTTATAGGGCAGAGTTACAGCTTAAAGTTTACAAGTTATTTTTGTAATGCTCTAGGATAAAAGTCCTCCCAGATTTGCTCTCCTTAAGAAACTGAGACATCAAATCAGTTTTTACAAAGCCAAGGACTTACCACCACTTGGCCAGCCTCTACAGAGGCCTTATATCTGCCTAGCCCGATTAGATAAGGCTACATCAAAGGTGTGACTAAATACCCCTATCACCTCTCTGAGCTCCTTCAGCTTTGTCCCTGCAGCAGTATTGCTTTGAAGTACAAGTCACTTACTCCCTACTTATATAAGCCCTTCAGGGAAATCTCTACCTTGTGTTAAGTGCAGTCTAGCTGTCCCTCTGCCAAAGGTAACTTACAGCACGAGCCCTGTGTGGAGCCCTGGAGGCAACAGCATGCAGTAATCACTTATCAGCATAAACAGCCACCTTGCTCTGAGGCACAAGTCACCTCATGGCTTGGGTGTCACCTCACTGATCTCTTGGTGCAACACTCCCCACAGCAGAGTGACTACCATAAAGCCCAAGCCAACATCAGTATTAGCACACATGTTCTCCAAGGATTTCATTATTTTATTACCTCTGCTGAAGGCCTTGTTCCCCATCCCTTCATGACAACCAGATCACTACATACAACCAACTTTCAGCTGCCAAGTCCAGCAGTTCCCAAGCACTTAGTATGAGGCCATACACCAAACTCTCCAGCTCTGAAACAAACACAAATGCCTCCTGCAGGCTCTGTGGACAGAATAGCAGGCACCAACTATCAGCAGCAAGGAAACCAGGAGCAGTAATTGGTTTTGCCCCTGAAACCAGCACATGGCCGTTAAGGTTATGGTCCTGACATACTCCTCCTTACACAATTTAAGGTTTCAGTGGAGCAATTTTCAGTTACAGATGTAACTGTATTTCAGGCCAGCACACATACTGGTTCAGAATGAGTCACCACAAGCATCTATCTGAAAGCACTGCACAAGCTGACACCCATATAAAGTTATACCAAACCCCAATGGGACAAGAGGATGAAGCCACAAATAGACAGTATCTCCCACAAGCAGACTCACCACAGACAGAGACCAAGAGAGCTGCTCACTTACCTTTTGCCCATTAATATTAGAATCACAGAATACATTAGGAGAGAAGAGACCCTTAAAGCTCCTCTAGTCCGATCTCCCTGCTGTGAGCAGGGCCATCTTCGACTAAATCAGGTTGCTCAGAGCGTCATCCAGCCTCACCTTGAATGTCTGAAGGGATGGGGCCTCCACCACCTCTGGGCAACTTGTGCTAGTGTTTTACCACCCTCGTTGTAAAATACGTGGTCCTTATATCTAGCCTACGTTTCCCGTCTTTTAGTTTAAGGCCATTACCTCTTGCCCTGTCACAACAGGCCTTACTTAGAAGTCCCCCCCCCCCCCCATTTTATTTTGTAGACTCCCTTTAAGTACTGAAAGGCTGCAATGGAGCTGCCTTTTCTCCAGACCGAACAACCCCAACTCTTGCAACCTGTCTTCATAGGAGACATGTTCAAGCCATCTGATCACTCTTGAGGCCTCCTCTGGATCCACTCCAAAAGTTTAATGCCCTTACTGGGTTAAGAATCTCAGACCTGGATGCAGTAGTCCAGGTGGGATCACACCAGAGCAGAGGGGAGAATCACCTTGCCCCAAACTAGAGACCTGGCTGACCCTTGCTCAGGGGGAAGACAGACACTTGCCCAGCTACACCAGGAATCGTAGTAACATTGGCTGCTTGTCTGACACACCAGATGAAGAGAAGCACAAACCCTCACACAGCTGTTTACATGCTGACTATATCTAGGCCTAAAGTAGAGTAGTTGTTCTACCACCCAACAACTCTCACACATACAGGGAGAGAGGGCAGGACAAGCTTCATGAGAAGCAGCTGAGGGAGTCGAGGCTGGTTAGTCTGAAGAAAAGGAGACTGAGGAGAGACCTTATTGCTGCCTCCAACTACCTGAAAGGAGGTTGTAGCAAGATGGGGATTGGTCTGTTCTCACAAGTAGTGGGACAAGAGAAAATACCCTCAAGTTTTGTTGAAGAAGTTTAGGTTAGACATTAGGAAGACATTTTTCACAGAAAGGATCATCAGGCATTGGAAGGATCATTAGGCTGCCCATAGAGGGGACTGAATCACATCCCTGGACACATGTAAGAGTTGTGTAGATCTGGAGCTCAGGCATATGGTTTAGCAGCAGCCTTAGGTTAATGGCTGGACTTGGTGAGCTTAAAGGTCTTGTCCAACCTAAACAATTCTACAAGAAAGACACAGAGAGGTAACACACAAGTTCAAACAGAAACAAGTTTAACAAAAGAGCAAAACTAAAACCAAACACCAATGTAAATGACACAAAGCTACACTCACCCCAGCGAGCATAGAGAAGTCACAATAAATAGGTCCTCATGAGCAGGATGAATCACAAGACCCTCCAGGGAAGGGAGGAAAAAAAGATTTTAAGAGACCATCAACCTTACCAAACTTCCCCTTTTATACTAAGCATTACATTTCTGGGATGGGATTCACCTGTAGCGAGGCTAGGGCAGCTGCCCTGGGTTTGGTGCCCCTAAGCTTAAGCTCCCACCTGACTCTGAATGGTCTGCACACCATGGCTGGTCTGAAGTTCTACCCCTTGAAACCAGGACAACATTCCATTTGGACACTAAAACCAAACAGTGCCCTTTCTATTCTGTTCCTCACAGGGCCCATCTCCGCTGAAAATAATTTTTGTGGTAATGTAAAAGGGATCTGAACTGAATCACATTGCTGACAATCAGAGCAACCGACTCACTTTGTAAATCTGACATAATCTTCCCTTCTGAGGGAAATACAAATGAGTCCCAGTCAGCCCTCTATAACAATGCATTTCCCTTATCACATCAAATACCCGGAAAAAGGGCTTGGCAATGACATCATAAAATCTACAGGAAGCTACAGAAATGCCTTTACTTTCAGTCTTTGACACAATCTTGATATTTAACCATGTGAAGGAGTCAGTGCTTCGGAGGATGATTTTTCAGATGGGAGTTGTGAGTCTCTTCATGCACACATTGACAGAAGAGGAGCTATCTGAGACAGGGAAAGGAGGGGGCAGTGAGAAATGTGGAGATGGACCACATTGGCAAAACAGGAAGCTCTGGATGAAGATGAAATAATTCAGTGCTTCATTTCTCTATGAAACTTTAGCAAGAGAGAAAATCAGCTGATTCAGCCACCTAAACCTCAGGTTCTGCCCGGAGAGGGCTTGTCCCAAAAGGAGGGCTGCAGTTTACAGCAGCTGGCACTACTGCTGAAACACTCATTTCACATTTAGAGTCTTTCACTTGCGGTGGTTTTTAGAAGCATGGGGCATGGTCATAATCCTTCCATGGCACGTGCTGGAAGTGGCTCATCTGATGGTGAGATCAGCTGTGCCATGCAGCACCATTTCTGATCTCTGGCTGTCAGGGCACACTCTACAGGGCAAAGCCGCAGGGTGGCAGCCTCCAAAGCCTTGGCTAATACTTCACCAGCAGATTGGTTTCCCCAGGACACTCGGGAAGAGCCTTCTGACATAATAGTGGAAAGATAAAGTGGATGAATTGGCCACAGTGACCCAGTGTGGAGGTTCCCATTTATAAATAAAGCATCGTGCATTTGTCTGACCTTATTTTAGTGCCTGCATAAGCAGAGGAAGCAGGCTCCCATTTAAGGGTAAGGAAAACAAGTGTGAGCAGTGAAGAAGGGTTAGAAATGGCAAATAGAGATAATAGAGATAACCGCAATCCTTGTCTATCAGGTTGTGATGTCAGATTAGATAAGTCATAGATATCACTAACTCCTTGGCATGGTCACAGCCACACTACTCCTTCCTTCTGTGGAATGAAATCATTACAGACACTTAGTCTGTCAGACAGAGCCTTTCTCCTGTCACTCATGGATATATACCAGGAGTGAATGACAGGATGAGGATCAGCAAGCACTGTCCTTCCTAACACAGACATCTCAAGAAATAAATGTAACTTCATGGATCTCAATCGCAGCACTTTGTTAAATGGCAGATCTCTAGTGCAAAACCAGTGCAAAACCTTCTTAAAATCAGTTTAGATAATCCCGTGATCCCTGCAACACAAAACAGGCAGAATTCCCAGTACAAAGATGGCCCTGTACTCAACATCTCTAAACTTCAAAGACTCTTTGTTTCACACAGTCAGCATCATCTCCAAGTTCTCTCAGAAAACAATGTGAAGAGGACCTCACCTCCGCCTCCATTTTCAAGAGGGCAAACCTTTTCCTCCTGATGTGCAGGTCTCCTCCTACATGGAGGGCAGTTCTTGTCAGGCACAACACACATACGATCTACCCAACCTGCTTTTATTGCTTTCGGGGTTCATCACTCCACTACCCGTTTTGCTGAGTAGCCTTTCAGTCTTTTCTGCTAAAAGTAGAAAGCAGTTCTCAGTTCTCCTTCAGCGGTGATCTCAAAGTGACAGGCCAGCAAGACATTGTGCAAACCACAAGAGACTTTGCTCTCCTTGGCAGCATGCCCCATTCTGTCATGTTAGTGCTCTGCCAGCAGATAGAGCTTGGCAAGTGACTCTGCAACAGCAGAACAAGATCCACAGCAAAAATTTTCTTCCCATGTGCTACATGTCCAGCATCAGGTTGTGCCAGGGTAGGTTCAGATTGGATCTTAGGAAAAACTTCTTCCCAGAAAGAGTGAGGAGGCCTTGGAACAGGCTGCCCAGGGAGGGGGAAGAGGCACCATCTCTGGAGGGGTTCACCAAACAGGCAGGCAGGGTGTTTCAGGAGATCGTTTAGGGGTTGGGGATTGTCGGGCAGATGGTTGGGTTTGATGATCTTGAGGGTCTTTTCCAACTTTGACGATTTCATGGTTCATAGTCTTTCCATTTTGATTATTAAAAACGTTTGGCATTACCATCATCCCCAAAACCACTCAGAGTCATGTGCCTTCAGTCCAGCCAGCTTCCACCACAAGCAGTATCTTCTGGTTCCAAACCTTCATAAGTGACTGAAACACTAGGGCCCATGACTGTTGTGTGTGTGTGTATGCATGGAATTGTAATAAATACCTGTCGTTTTCCTACTCATTTCCCATACAATTTTCACTGAGGAACACTTCCTTCCACAATCACAACAGGCCTCAGCCTGCACCATGAACAGCCTGGACTGCTCTCTGAGCCTCCCCTCTGGAGCAAATCTGTAGTAAGTTCTTACTTCCCTTGGCGACTGCTGAAACGAGAATCCCCTTCTCAACCCTGCTACCAGTAACCTACAGAAAAGTAATTTGTCAGGAACACTGACTGACATTTAGTTCTCACCTTATTATCCTGAAGAATGGATTCTTTACCCTGAATGTTATACACACACAGGGATGAGGTATTTCTTCGCTACAGGCTTGTGCATAGCTGGGAGGTAGATGGCATCTCACAAAAAACTCCCCCACTGTCTTACAGGTCATTTTATAGACAGAAAAGGTTAATTAACCTAAGAATAAGTGGATGAAGATATTCAAATTCACTCTAAGAATACTGATATACCGAAAGCTTAGGAGTACTCATGGCCTTCAAGTACCCTTCAAGTGATACTATCTGCCCACGCCCAAAGACCTAAGGCTAAAGAGGCTTACATTCACCTTTTGTTCAGCTTTCCTTCATACCAAAACTGATTCACAAAAGATAACTGGGCCTTTTTTTTTTCAGTCTCACCTGCAAGAAAGTCACCAAGGCCACTACAGGAGGAATTGTACAGTCAAAATATTCCCAGACATATTTATTTTCATCCTAAGATAGCTGCAAGAGAAACCATAGAATCTTAGAAAGTGTTGGGTTGGAAGGGACCTCCAAAGGTCATCTAGTCCAACCCTGCTACAAGCAAGGCCGTTACTGACGACACCAGACTGCCCAGAGCCCCATCCAGATTGACTGTAAATGGCTCCAGGGATGGGGCCTCCACCACCTCTCTAGGCAGCCTGTTCTAGAGGTGCACCACCCTCAGATGGTGTACAATTTCCATTTGAAACCTGTGACCCCTCATTCTATCGTTCCTTGCCCTTGTGAACAGTCTTCCCCAGCCTTTTGACAGCCCCATTTCAGGGACTGGAAGGCCGCTATATGGTTTCCCCAGAGCCTTCTCTTCTTCAGGCTGAAGAACCCCAACTCTCTCAGCCTGTCCCCATAGCAGAGGTGGTCCAGTCCTCTGAGTATTTTTGAGGCCTCCTCTGGACACAGTCCACCACGTCCACATCCTTTTTGTGTTGGGGGCACCAGAGCTGGACAAAGTATTTCAGGTGAGGTCTCACCAGAGCAGAGTGGAGAGGCAGAAATATCTACTGGTCTTGCATCAACTGAACCATAAACTTCCTTGGCTAGGATGTAGTACATGTAAATGTGTAGCACTGTGCCCTTTGTACACCAGCTAAATGGACTTGCTGGGTGATGGATGTGCTACAGGAATAATCAGAAGAGACAACTCTGCTCCAGAGACAGTTTTGTAGATTAATTTGCACTTAGTAGTTAGTTACCTAATAAATGAAGCATGACCAAGAACAGGAACTAAGTGTAACTTCCAGAACAGCATCAAGTATTTTGGAACTATGAGGTTTGCTCTGACGAGAGATACAGAAGCACATTTCAACAGATCTTCAGAACTTTTGTTTCTGTTCTCCCAAATATTTGCTGCCAAACTCATAATTAAAAAGCTATTATTTTGCTTAGTAAGAAATACCAAAACTATTTTCCCAACATAATACAAGTGGTTTATAAGTAATAGGACAAGCAGAGTAAGTAGTCTGCTAGTATTGAGACCCAGTACTATCTGCATAGTAGAGACAGGTTGCCCAGTGTGTTTGGGGATCCATAAGAACAGGGTCCACTGATTTGGAAAGAATCACTTGAAAACTACTGAAAGCAGGAGCAAGGCAGTGAGCAGTTCTCCTTGTCAGGCTAAAGACAGCCCCTCTTTCAAACAGCAAGTAGTATGTGGTGAAACAGTTTTGAATCCAGGAAAGCCACTGTGTGTAATAAATCCGCTCAAAAAAAAAAGCAGATGTCTGTCCTCTAAGGCTGCCTTGAAAGTAGCAAATCAGAACTGACTTAAGAATGTATAGTGCCTTTTAAGACCTGCACAGCAGTAACATTTCAAATCCTACTAATTTGCTATTTATACCCCAGTATAAATAGCCACCACATCCCCGTTCGTGCACAAGCATGATTCATTTTACTTCTTGCACACCTCCTTCTTTCCTCTCTCAACAAGCATCTAGTTTATTTCTGAGTGGAACTGTAAAAGAGTGAGGAAAAAAAAGCCTGGGGAACTTCAGAATTGAAGCCCTAATTACATAACAGAAAATGCAAACAAAAGGTAGAAAAATCCCCGGATAGGAATAAAACTTCAGGATGTGACCTACGTTATAATTCAATTCCTCAACACTATTGCAAAGACCAGAGGACTATAAAAGTGTAATACAGTTTTCAGTATGGGAAAGAGCTGCTTCCAACATACATGCTCTGCTGAATTAAATTAAAAGCATCAGTTCCGCAAAGCACTTAGCCACGTAATTAACATTAAGACTATGCTTAAGTCGCAGGGATTTTAAAGTGGTTGAGACACATGTAAGTACTTGCAGAATTGGAGGTGTCAGAGCCAGGCTGTTGGTTCTCTAGCTGTTTCCAGTGAGCTATGACATCCTTCAGCTGCCGATCTGCATTAACTTTGCAGTTTTGATCCACTGATAAAGAAGAGCAGCTATTAACCTTTCCTTGCACCAAAGGCAACCTGGATCCTTACAAAGAGAAACCAAAGAACATTGCACATAAGTGAAGATCAGGTTCATGATCACCTGAAGAACTTGAAAGTGTTCAAGTCCATGGGACCCAATGGGATGCAGCCACGGGTACTGAGACAACTGGCAGATGAGGTTGCTAAACCCCTCTCTATTACATTCCAAAAGTCAGGGCAGTCTGGTGAA